>PVJO010000368.1:0-216778 GCA_004026905.1 Hystrix cristata
AATGATTTCAGGTCTTCTGGAAAAGGCTTTTTGTCATTTGCTTCTATTTCCACAACACTTACATCAGTGAAATTGCCATCTGAATATATTTGATCTTTTGAATTAAAATTGTGCTGGGAAAGACAGAAAATGGATTATTACCTATGACATATGTTAACTTAGAAACTCTCAGCTAATTAATGCATTTCTGAAACTTTCAGTGGTGTAGGTGTCGCTGTCAATTACCTGACTTGCATATAATGTAATGTAAAATGGGCTAAAGAGTCTGTCAAAACCAGTCTGTAATTTCCCCAGAATTTCCAAATCAATCGTATTGGTATTACATTTTGAATAAACTAAAGGTCTACAAATAATTTTTAAGCCAGGCATAGGGACACATGCCTGTAATCTCAGAACTTGGGAGGCTCAGACAGGAGGATTGATGTGAGTGGGAGGCCAGCCTGAACTACACAATAAGACCCTGCCTCAAAACAAACAAAAATACAAATAGTATTTATTATTTCATGCCTCTACTAGGCAGCATAGTTAACTGGCTAGAAAAACAAGGAAACATGAAGAAAAACCAAATCTGAATGACTGAAATTTTGTAGAATCTGAAAAAATATAACACATTTTTAATCTGTTAATATAAAATTCAAAGATAATTTGAGGATAATAAATTCAAGTGATTTCCTTTTGAGATATATTTTAAGTTTGAAGAGTTGAGTGAGGGTTTCTCAAAAATCACTTCAACAATGTTAAAATGGTAGGTAAAATGTTAAATCAGGCTTTAATAACCAATCCAATTCAAAATGTTTGTATAATAGTTACCATCATGCAGCAGTTTTTCAAATAGTCGTAATGTTTACTGAATAGAATTACAAATATGAGACAAATATGCTATGATGATAATCCCCAGAATATGTAGGTATTATTTTAAATTTTGACTGTAATTTTTATTTATGTACTAGTTTATCTTCATTTACTTTTGACTCATCCTGAATCTTTTGGATGACCCCTATAAATATATCCTCCTAAGACTGTACGTCATGAACGACACAGAAGCAGTTGAGCTTACCCTCGGAGGAGTGTGAGGTGACCACTGGGCGATGTGACTCTTTGAAGGGTCTGGAACATTAGGCCAGATGTGCTTTTTAATTCTGGAGAGAGAGAAGAAACATGGCATATGTAGAACCACATGGAACACACAACAAATAGTCCCTATTTCTCAAGAGTTCATCTAAGAATTTTAAAAACCAGTGAACCGAAAGAACAAAAACTCTATTCTACCCAAAGTCAAACAAATTATTTTCTTGTAACCAACAGAAAAATACTGTTTAAAATGCATAAGGGTCTTAACATATTCATAATGAAAAACTGTCAAAAAGGCTAAAGTTAATAATCAGTATTCAAATTTTTAAAAATCAATCCTCAATGAAACCACTTAAAAACTTTACCTAAGGTACAAAAATTTCAGTACACCTCCTTCTCAACAAAAACAAAAGCAAAAATGTTTAATTGCCAGTTAAAATTATCTGGATAATGAAAATGTTGAAATTCATACAAGTGATAAATTTGATTTTTTTAATAACATGGAGGAAAAGTGTGTCATATTGATGTATGTAAGAAAGTTTAATGAAATGATATTGAGAGTCTAGAAAAAGGTACAGACTTATATGATAATGGATTTTTAGCAAAAGTGTTAAGGTAATTCAATAGCAAAAAGATTGTCTTTTCAAAATAAATGATGTTAGAACTAGGTATCTGTGGGAATAAAAGAAATCTTGGCCCTGATCTCCTACCATATACAGTAAAATTAAGTCAGGGGGGTCAGAGACATAGGAGTTAAAATTTATGAACTTCTATGAAAACTGCTCAATTTCTAAACTGGGTGTGGTGTGGTGGTGCACACCTGTAATTCTAGCACTCAGGAGGCTGAAGCAGGAGGATCACTGCAAGTTCGAAGCTAGCATAGGCTACACAGTGAGTTCAAGGTCATCCCGAACTCAATAGCCAGATTCTGTCTCAAAACAACCACCAAAAAACCTTCCTACTAAACCTCCAGAATAAAACAGGACAAAATATTTCTGACAATGCATTAGGCAGAAACACCTTAAACAGGACACAACATGCAGAAACTACATGGGGAAAATATTGATAAATGGACTTCAAAATTAAAACTTCTGCTTTTCTAAAGTCACAGGAAAAAAAAGACAATGCGCAAACCAGGACAAAAATTTTCAAAACATTATTTGACAAAATTCTGTAACCAGAACATATAAAGGACTCTTACAGCTCAATATTAATAAAACAAACAACTCAACTGGAAAATGGGCAAAAGAAAACATGTGACACATGAAAAGATCCAATTAATCGGGGAAATAGAAATTAAAACTACAGTGAGTTCTAGACACTCATTTTTAGAAAAAAAATCACTAACATGAAAAACTCTAACAGTACCAAGTGTTGGTGATAATATGAAATACAGCTATTCAAAAGTTTGGCAGTAAACATTCACTTACCACATGACCCAGCACTCCGAATCCTAGGTATTTATTCAGGACAAATGAAACAAATGCCCATAAAAAGTTTTGTATGTGAATGTTCACAGCAACATTATACATAATAAAAAATTAGAAAAATACCCAAATTTCTACAACCGATAAAATTTTGACATATCCATTCTATAGAATACTATTCAGTGATAAAAAGAAAAATGTAAGCAGCAATATAATGAATCTTGAAAGTACTACGCTAAGTAAAAAATATCATACAAAATACTACATGCTATTTATTTGTTTCATGTATACAAAATTCTAGGTAAAACAAAACTAAAGTTACGGAAAGATTCTAACTGCCTGGGGTTAAGTGTTGAGGGAGAGGACTGATGACAAAAAAACAACAAGGAAACTGTCTAGGTGACGGAAATGTTCTCTATCTTGATTGTGGTGGAATACATTTGCACACAATTACAAATTCAAACTGTAAACTTAAAATACATTTTATTGTACATAAATTACAGCTCTATGATGTAATGCAAAAAATATGAATGTGGATACTTACAGGTCTCGCTTATTAAAGCAGAACAATACACCTAGAAGAGTTGTCAATAGGAATGCTAAGCAAACAGGCACAACTATGGCTTCTATTTCTCCTTGAGCTGAAAAAGAGAGGTTGTGATGAGAAATAACTGTTGACATGGACAGAAAGGAGAATATATCATTCTAATTTTGTTTTCAGCCTTTTCAGACTTTAATTTTTTTCCTTCTCTTCTTGGTAAATCATATCCTACTCATTTACCCTTAGACAGTAACCTGACCATGTAATAAGCATAAAATATACCCGACCTTAACCCTATCTACCTTTAAAAGAGGACTTACTAATCAAACGAATCACTAATTGGAATGACTAATATTGCAGATGTTTTTCTAGTTAACTCTTCCACTCACCCCTGCTTTTTTGGTGCAGGAAGCTGAACCAGTTTACCCAAAGCCCCTTGGGCAATCTTGTACTTACTCTGCTACCAGACAAATGAATGAAATATTACAGTCACATACTATTCACCTAGTAACACTACATCCCACAAGCTCAGTAGAAATCAAGAAATCAGAACAATGCTTGGGAATATGGGTTAGCAAACAGTAACTCTTGCATCCTCAGGATCTCGAACACAGAATGTCAAATATAATTCAGGCAGAAGCTTTCTTTTATAGCAGCTAAACTTAAGTTTATGTTTTCATGCTTTGGTCCTTTACTTGTGCTACTCTATGTCGCCCCCCCCCCCATTTCTCTACACTCTAAAATTCTGGCACACACTCTCTCCATCTATTTACTCTTTACACAGCCCAACTGGTTCCCCATTTATTTACTTTTGCCTGTATTTTTTCAACTAAGCTGTAAAGTCCTCTGAGGCAAGACCCATGCCATGGGAAGAAGTCATAATGGAAGTCACAGATAGGTTAAAAAAACTTATAACACTCTGTTTCCATTTTTTCCCTTGCATTCTCTTTTTTAAAAATCCTTTCCCCTTCTCTCTCCCTCCTCCTTCTCCCTCCCTTGTTCCCCTTCCCATTTGGACAAGTTCTTCCTACTTCCCAATATCTATCCTCCATTTTGCTCCTTATTTACTCTTTAAGTTTCTCATACAAGAGAAACAATATGATATTTAAACTTGTGTGTCTGATTTATTTCACTTAAGATTATGATCTTGAGATGCATCCATTTACCTAAAAATGTCTCAAGTTTATCCATATTATGTATAAGTACAAATTCCCCATGACTGTGATCACTATGTGTGGCAAACATGTACTATTAAAAAATAAAGATTAAAAAAATACTAAGCATGATCTGATTTTTGAAAAAATGTATACGTAGAAAAAAACTAAAAATGTTAGATTATCTTTGGGTGAGAGATTGGGACTGAGTTTTCTTTCTCTTTACATTTGAAACTGTATAAACTCCCTATACTGCAATTAGGGAAAATATTTTTAAAGTTTTTTTTATTATTTTATTTCAAATACTATTGTTATATATCTATTCTATTACTATGTCACCACATGAGACAAATCTTAGCCCAGGAAGTCCATTAATTACTGGGCCTAAAAGGGATGCTCAGGACCTTTTATTATCTATTTAAATAGTTACCAGTCCATTCACCCTCTCCTTTGGCAATCATTCAACCAATAAACATGGGGATTACTATTCATCATTCTCCTCACTGCTATTTAGGGGTGAGAGTTACAAATACAATCACAATAAAATAAAGTAATTTCTATGATTCAAAGAGTGGAATCAAGAAAGAATACAGTTGAAGTCTAGTTTAAGGAGGCTACAGGAACAGCCAAAACCAGAGAAGGTGGGGACCTGCACTAGGGCAATGTTCTCAGAAAAGACAAGAAAAGGTAGACTAATCAGGGGCTTATGGTCAAAAAGCTGATTATGAAAGGGTAGGTGCACACAGTAATTAGGCAGAACAAAAAGACATGACACTTGGCTTATGTGAGAGGAAAAGATAAATTACTGCAATCACATCTAAATACTCCTGGTTTTGGTGGAGTTGGATGATTGTGGCATGGAACAAAGGGAAAGTATTTGGGAAGGAAAGAGAAGATGGCTGAAATCATGGACGGAGAGTACAAACAGACAGAGAATTCGGCCAAAAACACAGTGCTGGGGAATATAAATACTGTAAAAGTTGAGTAGAAAAGGAGAACAAGAGGAGATACCAGGAAAGGAGGAGATCGAGGAAAATGCTAGTAGAAAAATGAAAGGACAATATGCTGAAGAGAACAGGGAAAAGGTGAAAATGAAAAAGCATGTACTAGCTGCGAAGACTGAACTCTTCAAAGAGTGACACGGCTGGAAGCCCAATTTCATTAAAGATGAGCTGGAGCTGGGTGTGGTGGCACACACCTGTAATCTCAGCACTGAGACAGGAGGACCACCACAAACTCAAGGCCAGCCTAAGCTACACGCTGAGACCCTGTTCTCAAGGCATAAAAAAAAGATGAGCTGGAGGTAGGAAGTGGAGATTCTACAGTGAACTAGTTTTTCAAGTAACCTGTCTATAAAAGAAGAAACAACAGTAGAGAAGTGGGAAAGCAACTATACCCACCCCAGAGAAAAAAAATGAACCCACTTAGAAAGGTATGTAAATTCTTTTGGGCTTTAGATATAGGTGAATTCAGTCAAAAACAGTTAATAAGACAACAGAAAGGTGAGAAAACATGAAACCAGATAAACGGTAATATAAAAATTGCAATTTATGACCACTTAATTTCTACGAATGCAAAGGTGCACTGTTTCTGATCGTAAGTGGTGCTGGGGATTGAGCCTGGGGTCTTGCACATGCTAGGAGAGCACTCTACCTCTGAGTTACACGCCTATCCCCTAAAGGTATACTTTAAAACAATACTTTAAAATACTAAATCTACTTCTAGTCTGATTAAATATAAAACAAAGAGCTGGGCGTGGTGGCGCGCACCTGTAATCCCAGCAATCGGGAGGCTGAGGCAGGAGGATTTGCTGTGAGTTCCAGGCCAGCCTGAGTTACATAGTGAGTTCAAAGCTGGCCTGAACTACATGGCAAAGACCCTGTCTCAAAAATAAATAAATAAATAAATAAAATTTTAAAATACAAAACAAAGAAAGAAAAATCAGATTTTATTATTTCTTACCAAACTTTGGAGTAGTAAAAGTGAATTCTGGACCATCCTTTCCACCTTCATCTGTGTATGCTGTCATTCGTACCATGTACAGTGTGTCACTAGTCAAAGAGGACAATGTATATTCTGTGTGGGAAGAATCCACATTCACAGCTGGAAGAAATAAAAAAAAAAATTCCCATGCTTTACTGAATGTTTTTGCTTCATCTGTCCTGCATCTGTCTTTAATACTGGTGAAAGTATTAAAAAGGAATAAAAATATGCTTCTTGGAAAACAACCTTTATAACTGACATAATATTCTTTTGTATGCACAATACAGTTTTTTTAATAGAGCCATGAACAAAACCATAAGAAATATTCATGGCTGTCTCCTGAGATAATACATACTGAGACTTATACTAAGATGAGAATTAAATACTCAAAAATTTAACAAAAAACTGATTAACAACTGATGATTTTATTACCAGTTTCATTCCCAATGATGGTTCTATAAAATATGGTATAATTTCTTATAAATCCATTCTGAACATCAACAGGCAGCTGGTCCCACTCTAAAACAGCTTCATTTTTCCCCACTTTTTTTGTCCGAACAGTAGGTCCTTTGGAAGGTGCTATAAAAGAATAAATATTTTCTAACTGAAAAGCAGTAGAATTTAGTAAATTCCTTAGAACACAATTATTTGAACATGAAATGTATCCTTATTTCAAAGTCATAAAATGTCTAATGCTAAACTACATTTTTCAAAGAAAAAGATTTTGGACTTACGAGCCTGTTTAAGGTACGCCTTTGTAGCTTCAGGGCTTCCTGGTCCATCACCGTAGACTGGAGTAACTGTTATCAAGTAACGTTTGCTCTCCACCAGCTTCCCTAAAGTATGAACAACACAGTTAGCACTTTTTCCCTACTGAAAAATTCAGATTAATTCCATTATTTATATTTACAGTACAATTTCATAACACTTAGTTTTCTTTTAAAACTGCAGTTTTCTAATTAAGCATTGTTTTTCGTGTACTGGACTCAAGCTTAACAGAGCGCAACTGTTTATAAAAAGCAAATGTTGAAGCCGGGTATGGTGGTGCATGCCTGTAATCCCAGCACTCGGGACACTGAGGCAGGAGGACTGCCACAAGTTTGAGGCCAGCCTGGCTACACAGTGAGCTCAAGGCCAGCCTGAACTTCACAGCGAGACCCTATCTCCAAAAAAAACCCAAATGTTATTTTATTATTAATACAGTAGATAAAAATATTTATCGTTAATATAAGTGATTGCATCTATATTCAGGATTTATATATAAGAAAAGATCTGAAATTACTCTGTTCTTACTTAGAATTTGACAAATCTTAAATACTAATTTTCTGAGAGCTCCCTAATGAGCAAAATGCCACTAGTAAGACATAGGGAAATGCAAATAGCCCTGGCTTGTCAGAAGAATTGGAAAAAAAGAATTAGTGCTATTTCCCCCACAGTTAAAAAAATCTTAAATGCAGTACTTCTTTTATAATCCCTCCAAATTATCAAATCATCTCTTAGCGTGCAAAGAGCAACATTTTTCTTCCTTTTATAAAGCATACTACCTGTCCATCTCAGAAAAGGTGCTTCTTACTACTTTATACTCTCAACAGAATTTCTATTCCCTTAACTGTATGTGCTTCTGCCTTCTTAAAAGAGTAATTTTATCATTTGTTGATACTATATTAAGAAATAAACGATTTTCAACTGTTGTGGTCACTTATGTTTTCAGTTACTGAGCAGAAGCACACTGTCTAGTTACTGTTCCACCATGGTTTTATGTGATAAGCTTCAGAAACTAGACAATCAAAGTATATTAAAAATGTTTGTTAAATAGTAGTTTAGTAAAAGCTAGGCAGTGTACTTTATGAGTAAAGCTCAAGTCTTTATGGCAAGTATCTCTCTGCTTAGGACTCTTCTCTAAATAATCACATTATTTACAGCTGAATTCTATTGATCATCCTTTATTAAAAAGAAAAAGCACCTACTCAGTGTTTTTGTTCTTTCTTTAAACCATTTTTAATCACTTCATAGCCATATAAGTAGATGACCACATAGAATTATCCATTTTCTATAGTATCACTACTTTCTGTCTTTTGTTAGTACTTCTAATTGAAAGGCATGCTCGATGGCTGTAAAAAGTTAAACAAGTCATGTAGATGCTTTAGGAAACTATTTCCTCATTTGAAGGATGAGGGAATTGAATGAATGAGGTACAGAGAACACACACTACCACTCAGTAGCAAAGGTGTATTCTTTTTATACTTCTTTACTGTTTTCTGAGTGTTCCTCTGATAATAATATTGGGTTTTTGTTGTTTTTTTTTTTAAAAAAAAAGTACTAATGTCACACTGTCCATAATGAGACAGTGCAGTTTAGGAGGTTAGAGTGACTTGCTGAGAGTCACATTTATAGGAATTAGTGGGGTCACGATAAATTGGTTCTTTTGACCACAGTGCCTATAAATCAGAAAAGAATTTGCAAAAGAAAAATGTGTCTAAGTGGGTTAGAAAAAGAATATCAAATTCAGTGCATCTGGCTCTACTTACCTCTTAAATAGGTGCGATGGATGGTACCGCTTTCTTGCTGCCAGTCTGGGACACAGGGCGATTTATCTGACAGCACACACCATTCAAGTATGTACTTCCTTACAGCTTTACTTGGAGGAGTCCATTCTACCCAAAGCATGTTATCTTTGGGGTATGCTTTAAGGTCCGTTACAGGGTGAGCAGCTTTAAAACAAGATGCCAATATAACAAAGAAGAGTTAGAAATCTGCAATTTCAATATTTTATAGACATTTCTAAAACCTTTGAGTTATCAAGTTTTGTAGCATATAATACGTATTTCCACAAATAAAAGTACTTTTTTTTGCAACGAGGACTGAACCCAAGACCTTCACACTGAGTTACATCCCCAGCTCCTCTCCCCACCCCCAGCTTTTTAAAATTTTGAGATAGAGTCTCCTTAAGTGGCTAAGTTGGTCACTCTGGACTCGAATTTGCCATCCTCCTGTTTCAGCCTCCCAGGGTACCAGCATTACAGGCATTTGGCACCACACTTGGTTTATAAAAATACTTTATAACTTACATGTATGATACTCAATTTATTTTAAAAATGAAATCCTTGCTTTCCCCAAATTCTTCAAATGTTTTAATTTTGCAGCTGCTATTTTGTCTGCTCCGAAAGCTATAAACAATATATTTAAGCCATACGCATATAAAGTTCTCAAAACTGAGTATTTCAAAAACCAGGTAAGTAATCAGAAAATGCTGAAATGAATTAAATAGCTTACTGCAAATTTTAAGAAAACCACATAAGGATAAAAGTATTTCACACATCTTGATGCAAATTGCCTACAGATTTCTAAAAACAGGATCATCCCTGATAATGAGAGATAATCCTAGAGTATTTGGTTATTTAACGGGATTCCTGTCCATACCTAACCATCTTTATTCAACCACGAACCAGGGTCCACCTCAAAGACACCAACCTTGAAAGTCACAGGCAGGGACAGTTAAAATAGATGCATCTGATTTGCCAACCACATTTCTTGCTGCTAGTGTAGCTATATAGCGATCGTTAGTGAGATTCACTGTCAGTTTCGTGTCATTAACTGTGTAATTTTGTGAACGTGATTTCCATCTTGTTAGAGTCACTTCATAATCCAAGATTTTCCCATTGGCTTCAAAAGGAGGCAGTGCCTGAAATAAAAGTTGATTTTAAAAATTATTTATAAACCTTATGTAAGTTCAAATTCTGCCTTTACGTTGGACCTCTAAACATTTAATTGGAAAGGACTGGCAAACCTATTTTGCACTCAGTACTAAAGTGCTACGGTATTCACTGAAGGAAAAGAAAAAGTACAAGCTCATCTGAACAAGGAGAAGCTAACTCCTCCGTTAGCTTGTTCCGCACAGACTGCACTGTGGCTATGCTAGCCGAGTTTGTTTATGCTTAAGTATTTTTCTCCCCATTTATCTTAGTATGATCTACTCATGCATAATTATCAATTTATTAGCACACATTCTGATCACCTCACACCTTTATTTTCTATGAACACTCTGGTAAACTCAATAAAGTACAGAACAGGGCTCCTCTTCATACAGAATTTATGTTCCTATAGAACTGTGCTCAAAGACCTATGGGGAATTATCTGCAGATTATGAACCTGACCTTTTTCTCATCTAAAGCTTTGTGTTTCTATTTATAAAACATAGTTATCAAGGGCTTTGGTGATTTAAAATGAATAAAAATTGAAGTGTTAAAAAACCTGCACTCGTGGTTAGAGGACTTGCCTTGCAAGCACAAGGCCCTGAGTTTGATCCCCAGTACAAAACAAAAAACAAAAAACAAAAAACACAAAAAACCCCTGCACTCATAATACCATTAAAATGTATTTATATAAATGAAAATAAACCTGTGATATTTTTTACCTTCCATATGAGCTGTACAAATCTAGAGCCTTGAGTATGGGATGGTATCTTATACCAGAAACTTGGTGCTTTGGATGGTCCTAAAGAAAACACACAAACTCATTAAAAAATTAATCTTAATACAATAAAATCTTATAGATTATTCTTTTTTTAAAAATATATTCCTGCCCTTCAATTTATATGGTGTGTCTAATTCTTTATAGCAACATTTTCCTATCCCAAGAAGATATGCCTGGGTCTTCTTTTAGTCAGCATGATAGCTGGATGATTTAAGTTACAACAGTTTTATTTTATTTTGAGAAAGGGTCTCACTATGTACTTCAGGCTGGTCTTCAACTTACTACATCGCCCAGGTTGACCTCAAACTTGTGATGATCCACTGGTTCAGGCCCTGAGTGCTGGGATCACAGGTGTGTGCGCTATGTTAGGCCAGTTTTATTTTATTTTTTTCAGACGGGGTCTTGCCATGTTGCCCAGACTGGCACCCAACTCCTGGGCTCAAGCAGTTCTCCTGCCTCAGCCTCCCACACAGCCTATGCCACAATGCCTGGCTACAAATTATAACGAAACTCTTTCTAACCTCAAAATTATAAAGATACAAATGTATTTTAAGCAATAACTAAAGAGGTATCATTTATTTTTTAATAATCTTGTAGTATTCTTTATTCTGTTTGGATGCCCTTACTCATGTACATAACTATTTTAATTTCTGTGTGGCAGCCTCTTCCCAGCCTTCCTGATGTTTGTCCTCTGTTCCATTTTGTCATTTTAAATTGCCTCTTCATGACCAACACATTGCTGCTTAGATTTTATTCAAATCTTCTTACATTCTACTGACTACAGTACCTTGCAATTGTATTTATAATAATTTCAAAAAATCAATTGACACTATTGAATTTTTTTTTTTAAAGAAAAGATAGAGAAGGTGATATACTTTAGTGGTTCAAGCCGTGGGTTTAACCGTTAGCATCACAAATAAAATTTAAAAAGAAAACTTTTTAATATAAAGGTTTCATCTTAACAATGATAAAACAGAAATGAAATAAAAAATCAGTTGATACTACTTATTGCTAAATATCAAATTGAAAAATCATAAATACATGCCTAAAGCTCCTGTGTGTATATACATATAATAACAAATTAAATGTAGCATAAATATTACTTTATGTTGGGATAATTCAAAGAGATAAGACATGAATGTCAAAAACCAGTGCTGTAGTTGTCTTTATCTATGGGGAAAGTGTTCTAGAAGTCCCCGTGGATGCCTGGGATTCTGGAGAGTACTGAACCCTACTTACAGTGTTTTTTCCTACATGTACTCATAATAAAGTTTAATTTATAAGTGGGTACTGTAAGAGATAAACAATAATAAATAATAAAATAATTATAACACTATACCATAAAAAATTTATTTTAAAATTTGATTTCCGTAATTTCCCACTTCATATTTTTGGATCATGGGTAACCAATCACAAAGTGAAAATGCAGATAAGGAAGGACCACCTATCAGGCTTTAAAAATTCCTGCACTATCAGCTGATTTTTCAAAAATTTTCTAAGTATAACTGCAAACACAACATTCATGAGAATACAAAATCTAAGCAGTGATGTGTATACTGTTTGGTGGAAAGAGAAGAGAGGAAACAGAGAGGAAAGGCAGATCAGGAAGGATGTTAGTACAGGAGGTTCAAATAAACATGTACATGAGTGAAGTGCAGCACTCAAATGAAATAAAGAACATGCAACTATGAAGTAAATTTCAGATATATCTCCTAACAAAGAGAACACAGAGGTTTCATTTTCAAACTTTAAGAAATGCTTTGTCTAGTAGTTAATAGTATTTTTGGCTGCAAAGATCTCTTTGCTTTGACCAAGATTACCTTCTCTCATACCAGAAAAATGTACATACTAATCACAATACTTTGCCTTTATTAGTGTTCCATGAACTTCCCTAAATAGGCCCATGTATCTCTAAAGGTCTTAAGAAACTCAGTTTAAGAATTCCTGGTCAGGCTAAAAGAACCTGACTGAGGATATCCAAATCAGAAACAAGAGGACTGCTTGCTTTCCTGGCATTCATTCATTCATTCACTCTCTCTTTTTGTGTGGATGTGTGCATGTGTGCGTGCATGTGTGCATGTGTGTGCATTTGTGTTTTAGGGACTGAACCCAGAAACCTTCTCACTGAGTTATATCCCCACCCCTTTTTTTAATCATAACACAGATAACATTTAATCTAAGTAAACTGTTTCAAGATATTGACATAAAGTTATCATTGGGTTTTCACAGAATACACAGAAATTTCTCAGTTTTCATAGAAACTAGTATAATCTTTACTCTTCAGTCAGTCATTCAGTAACACATTGGTAACCTTCCACTAGTTTCAGAAAGCTTTCTTCCAGCTGTTAATGTTGAGTGCTTATTTTTATTTGGTTCATCTGGTGTGTCAGTTCTGGCCTGACACATTTTCTCATCCTAGCAAGATCTTTCTGCTTTTTCTTTTTTTTCTGCTTTTTCAATTTTTATTTGCAGTACCTTATGGGGAGTTGGTATATGTACATAACACATCTCAATTCTTTTTTTCCCTCCCCCAACCCACCTTTTTAATTTTTTTTCTGCCAGCCTCAGATTTGTTTTTTTTTTTTAAATCCTTATCAAGTAACTACATAAATACAAATCAACAGCCAGAATGACAAGCAAAAAAACCCATATAAAACATACATGACAATCATACTAAATCAAGGTACACTTTTAGATATACTGTCATGCTGGATTACAGTAACTTTTTTCTGTATTTTTCAATTTATTGGGTTTCTCATATACTTCCTGCTGTTTGTAAGACACAGAAAATTCTTAGAGGAGACGGATACTTTCCTGCCTTTGGCTTCTGAATTCAAATAATGACCTAAACCTCTAGCTGAGCTGGAAGGGAAGGGATACAACAGGTGGCAGGAGAGGCCTTCATGCTGTAGTCACTGCCATTGAGAATTAAAGGGTGAAACTATGAATAGGAGAAGATTCAAAAGTATTTGTATGCCACAGGATTATTTCTTGATGAGTACATAACACATTAGTAGTGTTATAAAAGTAGAAGGAAGACTGTTAAGACAAAATGAGGGGGATCAAGGGGTGCAGATGTAAGGGAGGGTGATGGGGGGATGGATATGATCAAAATGTTAATATGCATATATAAAAATGCCACAATAAGCCCAATGTTTATAAAATTAATATAAACTAATAAAATATAGAAAAAATAAAATTTGAGAGAAAAAAATCAAAAAGAAAGATTTTAGTAATGTTAACTGCTTTGTGGAAGGAATCGGGTCTTCTGTAGTCTACATATATTACATTACCTATGGGAGAAAAAGAAAACTAACCAACTAACCCAAATCTCAAATTACTCCTTTATCAGAAGCTTATCTAGTACTGCTAGAAAAAAACAAAGAAAAGTTGTAACACAAGTAGCTTTTTGATAGTGAGAATTTAAGGTATATTATTTTGTTAGTGTGATTTTAATTATTCAAGTTATGATTCTCTGAACCAGTCTCCTTGAGTAAAATGTTCAGGACTTCTGAAAAGTTAATTCCATGTTTTTTCTGATGGCATCCAAGACCTTTCCATGATAGTTTAATTAGAAAGCAAATATATTTATACTACCAATAATGCGTTTGATCATTAAAGAAGCGATGAGGTCTATACTATTAAAACCAGACACATTCACAGCCAGCATTCCATTATCTATCTCTGTAGACTTATTTACTTACTAGCTTCATATGTGATTCCACTTGCATCTTCACTCCAGTCACTCCAGAAGCCCTTTCCATCTTCTTTCATGCAGCGAATCCTAAACACATATTCCGTGAAAGGTTTAAGGTCCTGCACAGTGAATGAAGTTCGGGTTGTTGCTGTATCTTCAGGAGGAATCTAAAAATAAAGCAAATGAACAACAACAACCAAAAATCCCAATTAAATAAGAACTTCTAAATTATGTAATTTTAGAAACTAACTTAATGAAACAAGACTAATAAACTAAATCTCTGGAGAGAATAAATTCAAGTCAAAGAGCAGTAAAAATCAGTAAAGTTACTAGGTTTGAAAAGTATGGAAGCATCCAGTACATTCCACTTAAAGTTAATTAAAGGAGGGCTTAGTAAAATGACTATGGGTAAGAGTGTGGGACTCCTCAGCACTCTAGGGCTGGTAGCTGTTACCACCCATGGGCCCAAGAAGAAGAGACAAGGTATCAGAACCTAAGAGAAGAGTCAGACAGAGAGGGCTGCCTTAATAGGCAGAAACTCAGGATGAGAGACGGCCTGCTCCAGAGAGGAAGCCAAGAAATAAACAGGCTGATCTCACTTTTCTTCCATCTCCCCTCTCTCCTGCTGGGGCCCCTCCTTCCATTAACTGATGAGAAGTTAGACGTCACAGGAACCACAAATGAAATATGAGTCAACATGACATTACGAAGTGTAGCACGTAGAAGGTCAGAGTACAGATCTAGACAGGCAAAAGGAAGGACCTACCTAGCGTCATCAAGAAAAATAAAAGCTACCTGAGTAAACTTGACTTTCAGAAACAAAAAAAAAGATTACACTCTTGATTCTTTTTACTAGTCTAAAATTGCAATATTGGATGCAAAACAGATGTTAGGTTCTTTTGGTATCACTGACTTAAGTTTTATAATATTAAAAAGAGTTTGAAGAACTTCAGGTATATATCTTTTCTGTACAATAGGAGTCATTAATTGAATTGCTACCTTTTCTAATTGTATTCTGTGTGCTTTAGATACGTGGGATGGGGAACTTAGAAGCAGTAAGGTCATGGGCTCAATTCCCTTATATGCTCATTCCAACAGAGCAATAAATAAGTGATTTATTTATTTTTTTACAAAAGCAAAATACCATTAGTAATCATAAGATTAGTATGCATATGTTCAATGGTATGGTGATAGCTTTTCAAAAAGTTCCAAGGAATATCAATTGATCGTGCAATGTCAGTTACAAATCAAACTCCTTGTTCGACTCTTTCCCCCCTTCTCACTACTGCACTTGACTAGTCTTTTGCCTGGCTGCCAGGTATTTGCTTTTATCTTTAAAATTCTGAAAAGTAGCAATAAAATCTGTATCAAGTAGCAAAAAAGTACCAATAAAGTGTGAAAAAAAAGTTCCAAGGTATTTCTTTTGCTCATAGTGTCATATTTGGGTCCATCATTCCTTTCCTTTTCAGTCTTGCAAATTCCTCACCAATCCCTTTCTGTACCTCAGGAGTTAGCATCTTCCCATAAAAGGCTAGATACTAAGTATTTCAGGCTTACAGGCCAAACAGTCTCTGTTTCAATTATTAAACTCTCCCATTACAGCACAAAAACAGACAATATGTAAACAAATGAGTGTGGCTATGTTCCAATAAAAACTTTATTTAAAACAACAGGTGGGAAGCTGAATTTGACCTGCCCTACTTTCATCCTTATAATCTCTTTATTTTTGCACCTCTACTTAATTTGCTTCTTTTACTGCTTGTATTCACCTCCATCAAGAACGCTCTTCTTTGTCATCCTGAGTCATGTTTGTGTTTCCCTTAAATCACTGTATGCATAGCTGTATTTTCTATCTGGATGTCTTCTGGTTTGCCCTTACTTGAAATAAAGACCCAAAACAGGTATCAAGCAAAATATTTCATATAACCTGGAATTTAAGACCTTTAGAAAATGACTGAGACATTTAGGTTAGAAGGATCACGAGAAACTTTTTGAATAAACAGTAATTTTTAATTTACCTGGCTCCATGCTGAAGCATCTTTGGTCTTATAATGAATGTCATATTTCAGTCTCATAACATTTATAATACTTGGATTGATCCATGTTAATTTTAAGATACTGGACAGCTCCTCTGAGTTGCTCACTGATAAATTATGAGGCGGATTGGGCTTCACTGAAGAAAATACATCCTAGTGTTAATCATCTTTTACAACTTCATAAACAAAGCCAAATATAAACTTGTCATTTTTCTTTTTTTTTTTCTTTGGTGCTGGGGATCAAACTCAGGGCCTTGTGCTCACAAGGCAAGCACTCTGACCACTGAGCTAAATCCCCAACCCTACTTCTTACTTTTCTTTATTGGACAGTACTATATTCATTTCTTCTTACCAAATGAGCTAATTTCTTTGGAAATGATGGTATGTTATTACAATGGAAGAGAAAGGCTTCTAAAGAAACTTAGTTTTCCCTGTCGATTTAGTATATTTGTGTTTTTTCTGGTTCAGATATTAAAAAACAATGATAAGTCAAATTTTTAGAAAGAGAATAAAAATGGAACAAATATATTATTATTGAAATGGTATAAAATGTTTGAGAATTAGACCAGAAGGTAACACTCAAGGTGAAAATGGCTGAGAATGAAGTTATATTATAGCTATTTTTCTTTTTCCAAATTATATTTAATATTGTTGATTAAATGACTTTGTAAAAATCACTACGCTAATTAAATAAATGTTTTTTCTACATTAATTAAAATCTGAAAAACCATTTATAAACCACAGTAATAAAAACTCTTAAAATTCAGGATTATAGATACCTTTATCTACAGGATCAAAGTCGATATCATCTGATATAACTTTCCCAAGGGCATTCTGTGCTTCTACCCAGACTTTAATGTTGACAAAATACACAGGAGAATAGTCAACAAGGCATAAGGTAGGGGTATCAGGTTTTGCTTTACAATCAGGAAACTTCTCTGTTGCCCTAAATACAAAAATGGAAGAAATCATTAAAACTAGATTTGAAAAATGTGAGTAAAGTTACTTGAAAAGAATATTGATGAGACTCACATGGTTGTAGCAAAGTTCACAATAAATTGATCAATGAAAATAGACATTTGTTAAAATTAACCTTTCTTTAAAATTGAGTCTGAGCTATATCTTAAAATTACTTTCAAAATTTTAATCTAAAAATATTGTGCTTTCGTATTTCATGCTCCAGCCCACTGACCCATTTCCTTGTGACCCTACTACAGTAGTCCCACCTTATCCACAGAAAAATTTTCCAAGATACTCAGTGAGTGCCTGATAACCTCAACTGGTATCAAACCCTCTATGTTTTTTTCTATATACATACATACCTATCATAAAATTTAATGTACAAGTTACGTATAGTATGAAATTGAAAATAAAAAAAGGACAATTCTAACAATATGCTGTAATAAAAGTCATATGAATGTGGTCTCTCTCAAAATATCTTCTTGTACTGTACTCACCTTTCTCCTTGTGATGGTAGATGATACAATGTCTATGTAAGGAGATGAAGTGAGGTGAATGACACAGGCACAGTAAGACATTGTTTTTATGCTACTGACCTTCTGAAGATTAAATCAGAAGGAGGATCATCTGTTTCAGGTGATCATAGATCGTTGATAGTTGACTTTTTTTGGAAGAACATTGCAATCAGAAGTTATTCTCTCTATTTTACTGTGTTGCTAAGAGATTGTAATTCTTTGGTGATCAGAAAGGTGATCACAAAGGAATATGCTCCATCTGAGGAGTATGTTCCGTAATTTTATTATGTCTGTGCAATTCAAAATGCTAGAAAATTTCTGTCAAGTCCACATTTCTGGTTCTGTTTCAGTTTCTTCTTTACCTTCTTTCTCTATAGATGACTCAATACGTTCTTCCAATTACTCATTTGTTAATACTTCTCAACACCTTTCAGTATTTTGTTCTACTTCTTCATCAAGCATGTTGGCAAGTCTTTCACCAAATTATTTTGCAGTATGAATGATTTTCCTAACCTCCCTGGGAAACCTTTAACAGTATTCATAGCTTCACTCTAAAAATTTTTCCAGCAGGCATTTACAGTATCTGGTTTTAATTCATCCACTACAGTTTTGATGAACATTATTGCATTAGCAATAGTGAATGATTTCCAACACTGCATTATGTGCAAATTAGAATCTGCATCAATTGCTAATTAGATGCAATTGAATACCAGGTGGGCATATTGGACTTGACAAACCAAAGGATTCTCTGGTCTACGGCTGAAGCAATGAAATTTTATTTGGAGGCAAAAATACCACCTTCTGAGTTTCATTTTCATAGCAAACAGATTCAAAAAGCCCAGATGCACTGTTTATTATTAACAGGACTTTAAATTCCAACCCTTCCCCTTCTGAGGACTTTTGTTTTTCACTTCTAGGACGAAGAATTGAAGGAACCATTCCATAAACAGTATGACAGTCACCAAATTTTCTGATTACACTGACAGAAGAAAGCCAAATAATTTTTGTTTTTGATGAGAACATACAGGTTTATATACTACATTAGGCTTTGTCACATGCCCTGAGAGGCGGTCACAGAGTACAGAGTTAATCTATCCTTCTATGTTTTATGCCCTCCTATGTTGGTACCTCCTTTGTACCTTAATGAATGTAGGTTCTGTTGGGCATCTTTCTCCAGATGGTATCCCTTCTCCTTGCTCAGCTTAACTCTGCTGGAAATGTGGCAGCACCTTCTTCATAGGCAGAGGCAGCCAAATCTAATCCCGAATCTGCACAACCATCCCTTACTTGTAGTAAATGACTTGGTGTCACTTGCCTGTAAGTTTTCTTACAAGGCTCAATGCTTTCTGGAGCGACGTGTTGCCATCCATCAGAACATGCTTTCTAGTCATGTCATTCATCCACAAATGTAATGCCTTTTTTCATCTTAACCAAGCTTTTGCTATTGCTTATAACTTTTGCAGTATGAGGTGTGAAGGTAAAACTAGCACAAATTTCTCCAATAATAGAAAATTTGTTCTTATTGCAGATTATAGCAGCCTCAAGCGTATTTTTTTTCCTTTCCTTATTAGAGAACTTTTACCTTTTCACTTAAAGAAAACACAGTACAGCTTCTTTTGGGCATATCCAAATTGCCAGAATCACTGCTGTTGTGCTTTGGAGCCATTATTAAGTACAATAAGTGTCACTTAACCCAAACACTGTGATATCACCAAATTCCATCTGATAACTGCAGCGAAGGCTAAGTGATTGACAACCAGGCCATATGTAACATGGACATGCCAGACAGAGGGGTGAGTCAAACCCTAAGCAGGTCAGCTGTTCTTCCAACAAAGGGTATCTAGAATATATAAAGAACTCAAAAAAAATCAGACTCCCAAAATTTAGAGACCCTATCCAAAAATGGGCAGCTGAAATGAATAGACACTTCTCAGATGAAGTATAAACAGTAAATAAACATGAAAAAATGTTCAACATCACTGGTCATTCAAGAGATGCAAATTATAACAACACTGAAATTAAATCTCACACCAGAAAGGACGGATATTTTCAAGAAATCAGCCAATAACAAATGCTGGAGGGGCTGTGGAGAAAAAGGAACCTTTCCTCCACTATTGATGGGAATGTAGACTGGTACAACCACTACGGAAATCAGTGTGGAGATGCCTCAAAAAACTAGGACTAGAGGTTCCATTTGACCCAGCTATTCCCCTTCTTGGTGTCTTCCCAAAAGAATTAAAAGCATCATACCACAGTGATGTATGCACAACCATGTTTACAGCAGCACAATTTGTAACAGCTAAATCTTGGAAACAGCTCAAATGTCCATCAACCAATAAATGGATAAAGAAGATGTGGTTTTTTAATACAAAAGAGTACTACCCTGCCATAAAGAATGATAAGCTTGAGGTATTGCTAGATAAATGGATGCATCTTGAGACCATACTATTAAGTAAAATAAGTCAGACACACATGTTTAAATACCAAATTGTTTCTCTGGTGTGAGAAACTGAATGTGTAAGTAAGGATTAAAATGTATTATATTGGGAAAAGGAAGAAACTGATCAAATGGGAAGGGGAACAAGGGAGGGCGAGGGGGAAAGGAATGGAGGGACAAGAGAAAAAAGAACAGAAGGAAAAAAAGCTTTTGTAAATAAGGAGGGAAGAGGGGTTCAAGGGAGGGGAGAGGAATGGGAAAAAAAGCAGCAGCTAGATATACCATGTACAGGTACAAATTCTCTGTGAAGAATATCATCACTATGTATATCTAAAATGTACCATTAAAATAAAATTTAATTTAAATAGAAAAAAATGAACAACAAAAACAACAACAAAAACAACACCTGGAAAGAATGGAGGGCAGCAGTCTGAGACTGCACCAAACTTCTCAGAAGTATATGTCATTTAAAACTCAGAAATTGTTTTTTTCTGGAACTCTCCATTTAATAACTGAAACCACAGGTAAGGGAAAACTACTACACTGTTTTTCTCCTTTCCTGAAATAGACTCCTTAATGTACCAACAATGTCCTTATTGTGTGTAAGGTTAAGCTTCCTGACAAAGGGCATAGGGTGGGAGAAGTTTAACCTTACATGTGAGTACAATATGCCTTCTCTGAGCACAATATGCTAGAAGGTAAGAGCAGATCAAGTCGTGAAATTTCCTCAGACTCTTTGTAGTCCAACTCAGGCAACCACTTTCTGGTTTGTATAACCATAAATAATTTCAAGTAATACTACTCTGTTTATTCATATGTGTATAAACTATGCCTCAATTAAAACATTTGTATACAGATGTTTTCAAAAATAAATGGATAAAGAAAAAAAGATAACTAAAGGAAGGAGGGAAATAAAGCACAAGAGACAAGGATAGAAACTAGACTTCCTTCAATATATACTTTAATATTTGACTTGGGGGATTAACTTACTATTTTATGTAATTATTGAGAATTTTTAAAGAGCAGAAGCAAAATGAAGCACGTGAATTTATGTATGGAGTTTGTGATACAACCACACACAAAGAACTATTTCGGGTAACTTTAAAACATACATCCTGGGGTTGGGGATTTAGCTCAAGTGGTAGAGTGCTTGCCTAAGAAGTGCAAGGCCATGAGTTCGATCCCCAGCATGCTCCCCCCAAAAAATACCTCCTTTGTGGAGGACAATTTTAAAACTGTTTTTAGCAATCACATTGCTGGTGCCAATACTGGCATTGTTATTCTGAAGTTGTGTTTATTATGGGAAACAGTAAATGAATAATTAGTTGGCAATGTTGAAAACTAGAGTTTTCAGTGCAGAAGAAAGGAGATGTTGCTGCTGGATGAATTGAAAGTATATAAAAAACCCATAGGTCCATTTTTAAATTAAAAATACCAGACCAAGTTCATGATGTATTTTATATTAATTCACAAGCATTTCCTAGCTCTTTCCACTGGAAAACCCCAGAAACAATGACAACCCAATAATACCCAGATCATAGTTTTAAATAGTATGTCAATTAAATAGAACCAGAGATCCTTGAGAAATGGTTAGGTCCAGGTCTGGGTTAAGAAATACAGAGTAAGGTTGGGGATTTAGCTCAAGTAGTAAAGAGCCTGCCTAGCAAGTGCAAGGCCCTGAGTTTGATCCCCAGCACAAAAAAATAAAACAAAAAAAGTGATGCCACACAGAAATCTAGTAAGCTATTAAAGACTAACGCAATTGTGTCCAAAGAATGCATAACTCAATCTCTATAAATTCCCACTGACCAAATATGTGACAGTATAAACAACAGTAAAAATAGTAACCAAAATGGATTGAAACACATCAAACATGTTTAAATATGAATTCATAAATGAGGGAGGAAAACCTTTACTATCTACCTTTTTAGGATGCTAGGGAATCATCATAAAACTAGAAAGAAAGCCGGAGGAGGTGGCGCACGCATGTTAATCTCAGCACCTCTGGCAGGCTGAGGCAGGAAGACTGCAAGTTCAACTTAGGGCAGTCTAGCGAACCTTTTAGAGCTTCCAACGATCAACAGCTGGTTGCTGCACATGTGCCACAGGTTCATTGCCACAGACTTAGGGAAACCCTGTCTCAAAAAAATAGAAAGGGCTAGGGATGTGGCTTAGAGTGAAGAGCCTTGGTTCAATCCCCAGTACCACAAACAAAACAAAACAAAACAAGTGGTAGTAAAAGGGAAATATTAGCACCATTTTGCTTCCCCTATCTGAATTGTTCCTATGGGTAACCCACTGTTGACGAAGTTTTTAAGTATTTTGGCTTAAAAAAAAAAAAAAAAGAATACCACGATTTTGTATCTCATACAAATAATGATCACTGATGACTGCTCAAACCTTCAGGGGAAAAACTAATGGGAAGCAAGATGGTTCAATCTAAGAATCATTGCACTAAGTCATAAGTTCATAAAAGAGTATATGCTGTATAATCACATTTATATGACATTCTGTAACAGTGATGGTGAACCTTTTAGAGACCAAGTGCCAAACTACAACCCAAAACCCCTTATTTATCACAAAGTGCCAACACTGTAATTAAAGCTGACTACTGAGATTTCAGTTTAGAAAAAAACCAATTCTACATTAATGTCTTTCCTCTTAAAAGAGACACACAGTAACATGCGTACCGTAGGCTTGCCTACTGTTCTGTAAGAAGCAAAAATAACCTAACCTATGATGAAGAAAATCAGACAAGTCATTGCCCATGTGGGCTGAGGGGATGCGGGGACTGACTGAAAGGAGCATGAGAGAATTTTCTGGGAGCGTTAGTAATGTTCACTGTGCTAGGTTTGAGTTACACAGTTATACACACTTGAAAACATCACTGAATAATGCACTTAAGAGCAATGTTTTCACTATATGTAAATTTTACCTAAAAAGAAACTAACAAATATTGAATTTCATTTATTCATGCAAATATCAAAGTGCTTAAAGATAAAATACACTAATTCCTCTAACTTGCTTTGAAATGCATCAAAAGAGAAAGATGGATTGAAAGATGGAGAGAAAGATGCATAGAAAAGTGATAAAGTAAATGTCATGAAATGTTAATTGTAGAATCTAGGTGATGGGGTTGTATGGGTGTGCACTGTAAAATTCTTTCAACATTCTTAGGTTTGAAAACTACTAAATTGGTAGTACATGCCTATAATTCCAACTACTCAGCAGGCTGAGGCAGGAGGGTGACAATTTTGACTCCAGCCTGGACAATTTAGTAGACCTTTTCTCAAAATAAAACAAAAGGCTGGGGATATAAAACCAGCAGTAGAGTAGTTGCCTAGCATGCACGAGACCCTGAGTTCAATCTTTGGTATTGCAAAAAAGACAGACAGAAGAGGGAAAAAACACTAACAAGAAACTTTATAAAAAATGATTAAGGCTGAGAATACCTGAAAATCAGCTTGAGTATCAGAAAAAAGAAAACAAAACATTGTGTGGTGGTGCCTTTCAAAAGTATATACCACTCAGAAGAAATATTTTGGGGAAAAATAATCAAACCCAAACTGAACAATGTATAAAAGTTATTAAAAATTGAATTCCAGCAGGGGAAAAAACAGAGCAGTAGGCAGAACTTAGACTTTAAGAGATTTATAAGAAGTCAAGCTGAACACGGTGGCACATGCCTATAATCCCAGCAGTTGGCAGGCTGAGACAGGAAGATACCTGTGAGTTCAAGGGTCAGCCTGGGCTATGTAATGAGTCCAAGGCCAACTTGAACTACATAGTTAGACCCTGTCTCAAAAAACAACAGAAAACAAACAACAACAAAAAAGCTGGGTATGGTCGTACATACCTGTAATCACAGCACTTGGGAGACTGAGGCAGGAGGATGGCTGTGAGTTTGAGGCCAGCCTAGGCTACATAGTGAGTTCAAGGCCAGTCTGAACTACATAGCAAGCTCTTGTCTCAAACAAACAAACAAACAAAAAAGAGAGAGACTTAAGAAATATAAATCTGCAATGTATGGAGTTTCTTCCGGTCTCAATTCAAACTGGGGATATCAGTACTATACTAAGAATCTGACAGTGGGCTGGGGATTTAGCTCAGTGGTTAGAGTGCTTGCCTAGTAAGCACAAGGCCCTGAATTAAATCCCTGCCACCCCCCCAAAAAAAAAAAAAACCAAAAACCTGACATTATAGTACTCAAATTATTTAGCTTTAACAATGGTACGGGTCATGATTTTTAAAAGCCCTTATCTTTTAGAGATAGGAACTCAAATATTTATGAATGGGATATCTATGAGATTTTCTTCAAAACAACATGGGATAGAGTATATATGAAGAAGACTGGTCGTGAACTGATCATTGTTCAAGGTGAATGGTGGGTACAGTGGGTTTTGTATATAACTCTTTTTACTTTCACATATATATATTTGAGATGTCCAAGATAAAATTTTAAAATGTTTGAAAATTTATGTTCAATATTGTTGCTAGGCAAAATAAAAGTTCCAGCAAAAGTGTCTAACTTAACAGATCCAAAATAGAAGAAACTTAAAGATAACTCACCACTCAGATTTTAAAGTGAAGTTTGTTTCCAGGTATGTTTCCCTTCCAGGATCCCACTGACACAGCATTTTCTTTCCCTCATTCACAATGCAATTCAAATTTTTAGGTTTTTCTGGAGGAACTAAAAGAAAATAATTAGCAATTTTCAAAAACCTTTATATTCACAAATATTATCCAATTTATATACCACCTAAGACATATCTAAAGTAGCTACAAAAACCAAACCCAAAATAAAACTTCATCCAGTGAAACACTAGTGACAAGAAAGTTTTCATTCAAACTTCTAAACTTTACAGATAGTAATATATATTTTCTATCATGACTGTCATTACTAGTTTGTTTCACATTAATTCTCTTCATAAAAGTCAACTTTCATTTTTAACTGTATAAAAATATCAACAATTTCTCCATTAAGTATAGTTTAAAAACTAATATTTAACATATGCTAGTAAGAGGCAATTACGTAGATGCAAAAATGATAAAATGATTCATTTATATATTGCTTTCCCAAACTTTTTTTTTTTTTTTTTTTTTGGAGGCAGGGTCTCGCTGTATAGTTCAGGTTGGCCCCAAATTCACTATGTAGCCCAGGCTGGCCTTGAACTTGTGGTGCTCCTCTTGCCTCAGTCTCCTTAGTGCTGGGATTACAGATCCAAACTCTTATGGAAGAGAAGCAAACACTGAAATCATAAAGTTTGGATGATGCCCAAATTTGATAACCCACATTAGGACTATAGTTTATATTCTTTACTATGACCTTTAAAAGAACTTTCTTTTTAAAAAGTTTTTATTCATCTTCTTCAGGTAGCTACTTATGTGTGCATTTTCTTAGCAATTAAGGAGTACTGAATATATGAATATATTCACAGATTTCAAATCAGTATCTTCAGGGGGGCTCATATCAAAATACTTTTCTAGAAAATTGACAAATGCTTGACTTTTAGCAAAGAGATAAAATAGTATTATTCTTTAGGATTTCAGTACATTAATGCAAATAGGTCCTACCTCTGAGTTTATTTCTTTAAAAATGTCTAAAAGTCATTGAATCCCCCAATTGCTACACTTCATAAACACAGACACCATTAAAAATTTACTTTAACAGTCATGACAAAATAAGACAAAAACAAAACTTACAGCCTGTTCGCATCCTGACTCCATAGACATTCATCTCAATCTGTCCATATGCAAGAATGTTACATATAAGCTGAACATTCACTAAACCTATATTTGTAAAGGTGACACTGGATGTTGTTGTGTTTATGACGGTGTACTGTTCCTCAGGAATGAGAACACGGTTTGCTTTCCAGATGATGTGAGAAGCATTTACTTCAAAAACACTCATACATTTTTCCTTTAGCACACAAAATGCAGTGAAATTAGAACCACTTTGTATAACTGGAGATTCAGGGCTGATAACACCGCATGGATCCACAAGTTCACCTGCAAAGGAACAACATTTTTGAAAATAAGAAAACAGACTGAGATAGGTATGTACCACAGTGCATTGGTAGACTGCCTGGCGCATGGTGAGACCCCACATCTGATCCCTAGCACCCTCTGCAAAGGACATAATTTTTCTAGCACTATTATTATTTGGGAGGGGGTGGGTCCTGAGACAGGGTCTTGCTATGTAGTTCAGGCTGGCCTTGATGTCTTTATATAGTCCAGGCTGGCCTCAAACTGGAAGCGATCCTCCTGACTCAGTCTCCTGAGTGCTGGCCTTACTGGCATACGCCACCATGCCCAGATTCTTTGTTTCTTGTCTGGTTTTGGTACAAAGGTAAGGTTGGCCCCTGCCTTATAAGTATTTTAAAGTAAGTATTTCTAAAACTATACACATTAGCCTCTTTCAAACATATTACTTCTTACTCTTATTTCTCTTCCTCTGCTAACAGCAACACTCACGTGCAGTTATCCAGGCCAGATACCTTGTAGTCATCTTTAGTCTAATTAGCCTCCTCTAACCTCAAAGTTAACAATATTCCACTAACGGGAGCCTCAGACATCACATTTCCTTGAGTAAACTGTACAAGTTTCTGACTTCTTCCTCTAGCATTCCTACTCCTCCTCACTGCCACTGAAGTTGAAACTGGGCCTGGGACAGGATGAATAGTATGTTCCCCACTAGCTGGAAACTTAGCACATGCTGAAGCCTCAGTAGACCCAACGATTTTTTCACTATGCCTTGAGAAGTGTCATTCATTCTAGGTTCTATATTCTTAGCATGTTTATCAACCTCTTGTAACCAATACTACTTGAAATGCTAAAGCTCAGGCCATCATATTTTCTCAGTCTGACATCCTTCCAGTTTACCCTACACCATTACTACCGCTGTGGTTCTAAAATGTTCCTGTCATTTACTATTTAGTAGCTACATATTACTATTAAAATAAAAGCCCCAACTATTTGGCATGACTTTCTCTAGCTTTAGTGTCCACATACTTAAGCTAGATTTCTCCAATCAATGCCACTGGCCAATGGGTTCTTAAGTTGTTATCCACTGTGTATGAGTTTCGATTTTCCCACATGGAAAATAGAGTTAATAATGGCTATTTTGAGATTAAAAGGATTTTGAGATTAAAAGCTAGTTGTGTAAAACACATAGTACAATGCCTACCACTGAGTAGACCTACAATAAATGGAAGTCACATTGAACGGATCTAGAAGGTTCTACTAGAGGTGTTACGGCTCATATCTAATTGTCCTCCCAAATAGTCACAGTGGAAGGGTCTAGAAGGTTCTATTAGAGGTGTTATTGTTTGTATCTAGATGTACCCCCAAGGCCTCATACAATCAAAGGTGAGGCTTTTGGGAGGTGACTGGATCATGGTTCTGTGATACTGGATCATGGGTATGTGATACTGGGTTAATCCACTAATTGGTTTAGCATACTTCTGGGTGTGGATGATGGGTTTACTGAAGAAGGAAGACCCACTCTGGTCTGTCACCAACCAATACAGCTTAGATAGAATAAAAAAGAACAGAAGACAGGCTTGCTGCTTCCTGGCTGACCTGTCATGGACTGTTTCTCCTGTGCCACGTCCTTCTGCCACCATGCCACCCTGCCCTGGAACCAGCCAACTACTGACTAAAACTTTTACAAACTGTGAGCTAAAAATAAACCTTTTCTCCTTCAACTTGTAGGTATTGGGAAATTTTGTCCTAGCAATGAAAAAAGTAATTAAAACAAGAGGTGACTGGCTCTAGCAATTAATGGCAAAAGGCATTATGAATTACAGACTGAAAAAACCTAGGAAATCATTTTCTTCAACCTTTTATATTACAGACAAAGAAAGCTGGATAGCATTAATTTCAATTATCAGCTAACCTCAGTTCTCAATTTGACCTCACGCTAGATAGCACAAAGAATAAAACTATCTTGAAAAGTAGTTTTAGGGAACTTCCAGGAAGATGGCAGAGCGGAGAGAAGGAGAGTAAGAGCCTCTCCGAGATTTGTTGCCAGAAACAGGAATATAGCAATTTAGGGAAAAGAAGAAGGAGGGAAGCCTGTTCTCAGGACCCAGCAGGGAGCTGAAGCAAGAGTTGAATCACATGGGGAAACAAAAGGAGAGACCAGCCCAGAAGAAGAAGGTGATGGAGGAATGGTGCTTTCTCCCAGAGCCCCACCTCCCAGCCCCAGCCTGCAGCCCCTGGGTCACAGCCCCGGGTCAAGGTCTTGGCTCATGGCCCCAACTCGCAGCCCCAGCTCTTGGCATGAGTGACGCAGTGTGAGCCTGCAGACGCACGGTGACCACTGGAGACCCGAGACCTCCACGGAAAGACACACACACGGAGCGGAGCGGTGGACACTGAAGACTGTAGTGGCTGGTGAGTTACCTGAGTCATCTGATCTCAGACGGCCCCCAGGAGAGGGTGGCAATCGGCAGATCACCATCTTGGAAAGGGGCCAAGCTCAGAACTCAGAAAAGCTACAAGTGGCTTTTGGTGCTGGGGCAAGGTGGGGCAAGGTGGAGCAAGGAGGAGCAGAGTTCAAACTCAAATTGGAAGGAGGGAAAGGAGTCAAGTTCAAACTGGTAGGGAACTGAGTCCAAGCCAATGGGAGACACACAGTGTGTCTCCAGCTGAACAAACTGGATTTCAACCCCACAGCCAGTGATCAGGCTGAACTTCAATGGAACAAGTGAAGCCTTGCTATTGAATCCAGCTGGGAATACTCGCTACCCTGCCAAATCTACTGCTGGGATTAATCAACAAGGACCTGGGTCTGTCTACTCTGTCTACCAGTGACAGCAGAGACACACCTGGAAGCGGACATTTTATTTATTTATTTATTTTTAATTTTTTTTCCCTCTCTGCTCTTCTTTTCGTTTTCTTTTTTCTTTCTTGTTTTTATAAGAAAGTGATTTTCTAGTTTTTTGCTGTTATTTTTTGATTCTGTCCTTGTTTTACTTCTTCCTTCTCGTCTTTCCTTCTGTTTCCTTTACCAGTTCGCCAAAGCTTGTATAGTTTCCCCCTGGCTTCCAACCTTGCTTCTCATCTCTTTCTCTTCTTCTATTTCTCTATCCTTTCCTCCTATCTCTTTTGAATTTTCTACGCTGATCTATACAACTTATACAGGAAGTAAAAGATCTATACAGTACTTTGAAAAAGGAGATTGAAGAAGATATCAGAAAATGGGAAGATATCCCTTGCTTCTGGGTAAGAAGAACCAATATAGTCAAAATGGCCATACTCCCAAAACTGCTATACAGATTTAATGCAATCCCAATTAAATTACCAATAACATACCTCACAGAATTAGAGAAGACAATCCTAAAATTCATTTGGAACCAAAAGAAACCTAGAATAGCAAAAGTAATTCTGGGCAACAAAAGCAAAGCAGGGGCAATCACAATCCCTGACCTAAAACTGTATTACAAAGCTACTATAATAAAAACAGCATGGTACTGGCACAAAAACAGACCCACAGGACCAATGGAACAGATTAGAAGATGAAGAAACAGGTCCAAACACTCTCAGTTACCTTATCTTTGACAAAGGGGCCAACAACCTCACTGGAAGAAAGATAGCCTCTTTAATAAATGGTGCTGGAAAAACTGGCTCTGCATACGCCGAAGGTTAAAACTAGACCCATATCTTTCCCCATGCACTAAGCTAAAATCAAAGTAGATCAAAGTGGATCAAAGATCTAAATATTAAAACAGAAACACTGAATCTGTTGGAAGATAGAATAGGCAGAACTCTTGAAGACATAGGTGTAGGCAAGGACTTTATGAACAAATCCCCAGTTACCCAGGAAATATCACAAAGAATCAACAACTGGGACCTGATCTTATTTAAAAGCTTTTGCACAGCAAAAGAAACTATGAACAGAGCAAAGAGACAACCCACAGAGTGCGGAAAAAATTTTTGCCAGCTATTCCTCTGACAAAGGACTAACATCTCGAATATATAAAGAACTCAAAAAAGTCAGACCCCTCAAATTTAAAGACCCAATCCAAAAGTAGGAAACTGAAATGAATCGACACTTCTCAGATGAAGAAGTAGAAACAGCAGATAGACATATGAAACAATGTTCAACATCACTGGTCATTCAAGAGATGCAAATTAAAACAAAACTGAGATTCCACCTCACTCCAGAAAGATGGCTATTATCAACAAATCACCCAATAACAAATGCTGGAGGGACTGTGGAGAAAAAGGAACCCTTCTCCACTGTTGGTGGGAATGTAGACTGGTGCAACTGCTATGGAAATCAGTGTGGAGATTCCTCAGGGAACTAGGACTAGAGATTCCATTTGACCCGGCTATTCCCCTTCTTGGTATCTTCCCAAAAGAATTAAAAGCAACATACCGCAGCAATATATGCATACCCATGTTTATAGCGGCACAGTCTGTAATTGCGAAATCTTGGAAACAGCCCAAATGCCCATCAACAGCTGAATGGATAAAGAAAATGTGGTTCTTTTATACAATGGAGTACTACTCTGCCATAAAGAATGATAAGCTTGAGGTATTCCTAGGTAAATGGATGCATCTTGAGACCATACTCTTAAGTGAAATAAATCAGACACACATGTGTAAGTACCGCATTGTTTCTCTGATGTGAGAAACTGAAAGTGTAAATAAAGACTAAAATGTATTATATTGGGAAAGGGAAGAAAATGGCCAAATGGGAAAGGGAACAAAGGAGGGGGAAAGGAACAGAGGGACAATAAAAATAAGAAATGGAAGGAAAAAATGGAAACAAAGATTTTGGAAATAGGGAGGGATGAGGGAGAGAAGGGAGGGGAATGGGAAAAAAAGAAGTAATAAGATATGTCATATACAGATACAAATCCCCTATGATGAATGTTATCACTACACACATCTAAAATGTACCATTAAAATAAAATAAAATAAAAAGTTTTACCTTGAGAAGTTAAACAATTACTGTATTTTTCTATTCTATATCTTTCAAAGTCAGCTGGAAGAACTGAAAGCAGTCTTCGAAGTTAACATTGTACCGTACTGCCAAATGAATTCCCAGAACCTATCATAAGTCTATTATGATCACAACTGGAACATGTTATTTTTTTGTTTCAAAATTTAAAATGTGGCCTATTTAAATCACCATGCCATTATTTATACATGTCTACTGTAAGTTCTACTGAACATATTACTTTTAATTTCCAAAAAGTATGGAACTTCATCTTGGGGAGGATCTCTAATGAGTTACTCTGTGACACTAGGGCAATTCATACAACTCCCCAGATTCCACTTTATTCCTTTGCAAAATCATTCTTGCTTTACTTTTTCCAAAGTAAAGAACCTAAAATATAATCAGAGACTCATATTGTTAAATTTTGATCACACAGAATAAGAGAAATACTAGAATTGGGAAATGTTCCAGTTTTCAAAGTGGAACAGACTCATTACTACATCCCACGCCAAACTCTTCCCATTTTTATAGGGTTACCAAAATGACTAAATTGCAGGAAGTGTTTTAGTTAAGTATTTAATAAATTTATTTTGAATATTCACATGGACAAAAAAGAAGTGTAGATTTTAGGATACACTACAATAGATATTGGATGAACATTATGAAATTGCTGACATTCGGCTATTTTTCATAGGATTAGTTCAAATACATTTGTAAATAATAAAAAATGATTTTAAAAAGTCAATGAACGGAAGTTTTTATTAGAATATACTGATATGCCTGCTTTCAGTCCATGAAGCAGACTGTATTTTTCAAAGACAGGTATTTTTCACATCCATGTATTTATCCTACCCCACAGGTTCTTCCTACAATGTCAATGATATTCCTTCCACAAAGAGGTGGAATCTATCCTCCTCCTATCCACCTCGGATTTGTGTGAGTGCTTATGTCTGCTTACTGTCTTGCCAACAGACAGTACTATGTGGCTTCCAAGATTAGATTATAAAAGAATATATCCTCCGACTAGCTCTGTTTCTCTTGGAATATTTGCTTTTGGAACACAGTCACATGTTGAGAACCCAAGGCCACCTGAAGAGGCCATGCATGTATGGTGCTCTGGCCAAAGGCTCTCTCAAAGCCCTCAGCCTTTAGCCAACATCAACAACAGACATATAAATGCATGAGCCCACAGAAGAGTCCAGGTGTTTCCCTATTCTGATCAATATAAGCCATGACATAATTACTATCATTTTAAATCATGAAGTTTTAGAGTATTTGTGAGATGGAAATAACTATCGTGGTCCTGTTATTTTCAACACTCAAACCAACAATTTAGGAGAAGACAGAGATGCATACTTTTCAATTTAGCAGAGGATAAAACTGAAGGACTGCCAACGCTGTGGATAAAAATGTTAAGATTTAAAATTCTGTTGAAAGATCAGAATAAAGGCTAAAATAAAATTTGTAACACAAGAAACAGCTCCTATTTAGGTTGATAAATATATCTAGGGAGAGAGACAACTGGCTTCAAAATGATCCATGTGAAAATAACCTGAGAATTTTCATTGACTGCTAGCATTGAAGTGCTAGAAAGCTTGTTACTTTACAAAAACAATGTTCGGATGAAAGTAACAGAGCCATTCTACTCAGACCACTTCTAGTTCTGGTACATTTTTTTTTCATAAAGTGCATTTATTCAATAGTTTTAACAATGTTAAACTACCCTTTTTATAATGCTTACTGTGAGCTGTGTACTGTCTATATTAACCCAATCTTTACAATAACCCTAAGAAGAAAGGACTATTATTCCTACTTAGAAGAAAACTGAGGCATGTATTACATGACTAGCCCAAGTACTACATCTGGTAAGAGGGAGAGCTGGATTGGTATCGTATTTTAACTGTGATACATAGGCAACCAAGAAAACAATCAAAAAGGCAATCAGGGTTCAATCCCCACAATCTTAATCAGATAGACAGATGGAAGGCAGTAAGGCAAGAAGAAAGGCAGGCAGGCAGGCAATCAGAATGCAAAGGGTTAGAAGAAGCCAAAGCCTACCTAGAAAGAATGATTAGAGTTAGAGTAACTAGTTAAGTCTAGTTTGGGTAAAACAGACAGGAAAACAGTCCTTCAATACCTGAAAAGCTGAACAGTGGGAAGAGAAAAACAGGCCTACTGTTGAACTAAATGGGGAAAATTACAAGCAGGAAATTTAGGTTCAAGAATAAGGAAGGATAGCAACATATGGTAGCCCATGGCTATAATCCTAGCATTCTGGGAGACTGAAGAGGATCCCAAGTTTAAGTCCAACGTGGGCAACATGGATCTTAGCTAAACCCAGTCTCGAGATTAAAAAAAAAAAAAAAAAAAAGACTGAGAATGTAGCTCAGAGTGAAAGCCAGGTTCAATCCCCAGTATTTGGGGGGGGAGCAGAATAAGGAAAGTTGTCTGGGTATGTAGCTCAGTGGTAAAATGCTTGCCTGACATGAGACCATAGGTTCAGTGCCAAAAGTGTGCACACGTGTGCATACACACACACACACACACACACACACACACACACACATACACAAGAAGAAATAAATAAAAAGTCTTTCTAAATAATAAAGAATTTCAATATAAACTTTCTGTCACCTGAAGTGTTCAAAAAGAAGTTGCAGGGTTAGGGATTTAGCTCAGTGGTACAGCATCTGCCTAGCAAGCTCAAGTCCCTGAGTTTGATCCTCAGCATACTCCCCTGCAAAAGAAACTGCATTTCTAGTTTTAGAGAAGGGTTGATTTAAAGAAGTGCTTTTCAAACTAAGTGTGAGGGAAGATCAGGGTTTTTATCTTTTCAATCTGTCACAGATTTATACACTTTTACTTGCTAAATTCACTGATCATATGTTTGCATGTCATGATTACGTCAAATTATTGAGACTTCTGCATTTATCTCACTATGGGCCAGTAACAACCAGGCGGGCCTCTACAGTTTGCATTGTACTGCTTTAGTCATCTCTTCTTTCTGGTAACACAACCACACTGCTCAGGGAGACTTTTAACAATTAGGAGCAAAATACTAAGAGTTAACAGATTATCTCCTAGTCCTTTATTTAAAAAAAAAAAAAACACTTTTCCTCCTCTCCATCTTAATGTTACTGCAGTACAGCTAAACAGAACTTAGTTACTGAATTTGACTCAGAAGTCAAAATACATTAAAAATCGAGAGTATTTTCATCAAAATAATTTTAAGACAAATTTATTCTCTCAATTATGACACTAGAAAGGCTATATGTACAATTCTACAAAAACATAAGCTTAATATATAAGCATATAAAATTCTACAAACCTAATTTGTAGAGTTGCAAGGAAGGGTATTCTGGGAGCCTTACCTATACATTCTGTGGTGAGGAAAACCACCAAAGTTTGCACAAGCCAAATCTGCAGCGTCAACATCTTGAATAGATTTTTCTGTAACAGACACATATAATATTCTTTTTAATATTTTTCTTTCACATACACATAACCTAAAACAATCTCTTGTCTCCACTGTATAGCTGTTTTCTAAAAGCTGGTAAAATTTTTACGAGAATGCAGAAAGTGAGTCTTCAGAATATTTTGTAATCCCCGCTAAAGTTATAGCTATACAAAACTGCTGGAAAACATAATTTATACTTTAAAACTAATTTTAAAAAGAATCTTTATTATGTGAAGCCTACACATTGGTAAATAACTATGAGATTGAGAACGTCAGACAGACAAATTTCTGCCTGGCAAAATCCACTGTAAATAACCTCAAAATACACTTGACAAACACATTTGTAACTCAGAGCATTACCAGAAATATGTCCTAATGTATGAAGAATGCCTACAATTTACTAAAAAATTCTAACACCTAGTAGAAAACCAGGCAAAAATGTTTGAGTAGCAGTTTATAGAAAAGGAAATAAAAGTAACTAAAATGTATGAAAAGATACTTTCAAACTCACTCAAAATGAGAGATGTAAGTTAAAAAGAAACACAGGAATTAAAAATGATAGACACTCTGGAAAACAATTTGGCAGTTCTGTACCAAGTTAAAAGCACACTGTAAGACTCAGCATTTCCACTCCTAAGAATGTAACCAAGAAATAGACATATATGTCCATATAAAGACACACTCAAATGCTCATAACCTCTTTATTCATAATAATCTGACACTGGAAATAACCCAAATGTCCGTTAGTTGGCAAACGGATAAACAAATATCAAAACCACAGCACACCCATATAGTGGAACAGCAGTCAGAATAAACAGTTACGAATTACTGATACTGTACTCATAATAGTACACATGGATCTCAAAAGCATTAAGAAGCCAGACACAACAAGCTATGTATTGTATATTCTACTTTACAGGAAATTCTAGAAATGGCAAAGCTAAGGTGACAGAAAACAAATCACAGGTTCCCTAGAGCTCAGGCAGACTAGGGGCATAAACAAACTTTTTTGGGTTATGGAAATGTTCTGACCTGATTGTGGGGATGATTCTAAACTCTACACATTTGTTGATATTCATTGAATTGTGTCAAGAATGGCAAAGGCAGACAAGTGTGGTGATGCATGCCTGTAATCCCAGTACTTGGGAGGCTGAGGCAGGAGGACTGCCAAAATTTTGAGGCCAGCCTGGGTTACACAGTGAGTTCAATGCCAACCTGAACTATATACTGAGACCCTGTCTCAAAAAACAAAACAAAACAACGAAGTTTCTGATCTGAGATTTTACCTTACTTCAAGCTAAGAAGCTGGCATGCCACATTTCATGGACACTGGCAAAAAGATGAGACTTTTGAGTCAGAGATAAAAGACTATTACTCTTAACAACAGCAGCAAAGTACCAGCATTTTCTTGTGGCCTCTGTATTGTGAAGAGTCTGGTGACTGAGTTTAAGAAGCCCGAATCTCTAAAAATAAGCAGGAAGAATTCCTGCCCTTTATTTTGGAGAAAGGCATTATCTTGATCTTTCTTTTTTTTTTTAATTTTTTTTTTTTATTATTATCTTGATCTTTCAAGGCTACAAGCAAACCTGTCCTTTGCTACCTGAGGAGATACCACTTCTATCTTCCAACATCCTTGAAAAGATAGTTCAGGAAAAAGGTAGTCAGAGTTTTTGGTCATAAGACATGCAGAAGAGACCCATGGGTTTCCTATCAGACTAAACACTAGAAGCAGGTAAATTTTAGTATTGCTAAGTTAGACCTCAATTATAATGAAACAAGAGCTGAGCTGCACAGATTAAGGCATACAGCCAAAAGAAACAAGTACTTAACTCTTACAAAAGAGATATACAGTAATGTTGCCTAAAAACTGGGTATGTACTCAACAGTGCTGTGCATGATTAGCATGCATGTAGGCCCAAATTCCAACCTCAGCACAAAAACTAAACAGCTAGAAAGGAGAAACAGCCAAACATCCATAAATACTAGAACAGACAAACTGTGGTATATTTAAGTAACTGAGTCAGAGCAATGAAAAACAACTTACAAGTACATGCAACATGAACAAACCTTCCATAACACAGAAGAAACCAGACATACGAAAGTACATTCTCCATGATTTCCTTTATAAGAAGTTCATACACAAGCAAAATTAACTTTCAATGATAAAGGTCAGTTTTATTTTTTGGAAGGAAGAGGACAAAAGGGGGCACTCCAGGTCCTGGGCATGTTCTGCATCTTGATCTGGGCAGTGGTTAAAAACTCACTGAGCTATAAACACTGAGGAGTTCTGGACTTTAAAGTATATAAGATGTACTTAGTAAGAAAGTAAATAAAAACAAACCAAAACTATCCCAATACAGTTCTTCTCTATATAGTGTTTGCAAAAATATACAACCCAGGAAGTTACAATAGTGTTGTGAGACTAAGCAAATAAAGACCTTGTTACACATTCAGTTTACACTGTATACTGAACAAGCTTCCTAATAAATTGTACACTCCAAAATATACATTGTTTGTAAATTAGATCTCCTTCAAAAAGAAAACAAAAACACTTACCCAAAGTGTAAAGTCATATAAGGTGTACTATAATATCAGTAAAAATTAAAAGATACACTTGAACCTACTGATTCTACTTGTAGTTTTATCTTAATAGACAGGAGCAAAATAACACACATACAAAGTTTTTCACTGCAGCATTGTGTGTAATAGCAAAAGGTTAAAATAACCAAAATGTTCCTGATAGGGTACTACCGTTGGTTAAAATTATAGTATACCCAAACACAGCAATTAAAAAAAAAAATCTAGATACTAATAAGAGAGGGACAAGGGCGGGAAGGATACTCTCTACCATATACTCTTCATACCTGTCTACTGGGGTATCAACATGACTTTAGTATTTATGCAAAAAAAATACATTTTAAATTTAAAAATACTTAATGTGGCCAGGTGCAGTAATACACATTTGCAATCTCACCTACTTGGGAGGCTGAGGCAGGAGAATCACAAGTTCAAAGCTATCTTGGGCAACGTAGTAAGATCCCATATCAAAAATAAGACAAAAAAGGAGAATGTGGTTGAGTGGGCCATATGTGGCTTGACTAATAAGTCCTGGGTTCCATACTCAGTATCACATACAAAGAACAAACAACAGAAAAAACTTAAAGTGTAAACTTTTTCCCTAAGTAAAACTTCTAGATTGGTGCTTCATTAAATAAAAATATAAATCCTGACTTTTTTTTTGGTGCTGGGGATCAAACTCAGGGCCTTGTACTTGCTAGGCAAGCATGCTAACCACTGAGCCCAGCCCCTCCTAACTTGACATTATGTAATTCTTAATCTGGAACAGCCATTCTGCACAAAATTATTTGATAATGACCTGTTAAGACTGCATGGGGAGTAGGTATACAAAAGAACTAAGTTACAGGAATCATTTTCTTCCACCTGTTTCAAAAATTCCTTCCTCCTCAACTTTAGCCTCATATTAGGACTCAGGATGTAGCTCAGTGACAGAGCACTTTCCAACATGCATGCACAAGGTCCTGGGTTTGACTGCCAGCAAGGTAAAAACAAAACACAAAATACACTGAAAGAGCAAACAAGTCCCATACTAGAAAAATCTACCACTGTTTAACTGTTCATCAAAACGAAGAAAAAACTGTATCTGAGAAAGCTGGTATAGTATGTCATGCTAGACAAGCACTCTAACACTGAGCTAACTCCCCAACCCCAGGGCTTGACTCTTTAAAATGGACAGAATTGACATTTTTTTATTTCCCCCTACTGATAATAGGCTCTCAATTTAAAACTCAGTAACACACACTCTCTCCTCATTTCTTAGAGAATTTTCTATACAAACTCAAAACATGATTAGTGATCACAGATACAGGAGAGGGTTCTCAGAACTGAATGGTTCTTCTACAGCAGTCCACAACTATGGTGGATCAACACAACAGTGTTGAAAGGAGCTATAAGATGTGTTACAAGTAATTTGCTGCTATTAATGTCAAAATATCAAAGTTTATGATTTACTTAAAAAATAAGAACAAATGAGATGACTATTACAGTTCTTCATTCTCATTACTTTCATTTCCACAGGCTTTCTCAAGTGGGAGAAAATGCAGTGTAGTTTTAATTGATAAATATTTAATAGCTATGCCTGCATAAATTATTTTTATTGCCTGTCATTATAATTTTTCTATTTATGTCCATTTTCTTTTTAATTTAACCCAAGAACAGAAGAAAAAGTATGAATAATACACCAGATTTGCACTGAACATGAGGAAGAATATCAATATAAATTCTGTTACTATGGTAAGATTATTGCTATAACTGTAGAAGAGTATATGAACTCTAACTGGAAAAAAGAAAGCAAAGTTACGTTTACTGAGTAAGTTCAGGCACCAGGATGGGAAATTTCTGTTACGTTTTACAGTACCTTGTTAATTTAAATAAATTTTGCAAAAAGTTGGTCTAAACTTCATTAACTAATTATTATTTACAAAATTATCTACCTTCTCCCTGCTTCCATCTGCACCAATCTACCCTCTCTCTTCCTCCATTTGTACCAATTTTGAACTCATTACAACAAACATTTTGATACTGTTTTATGCACACAAAATACATTTATATAAATTACATCATTTGGTTCTCTTAACATCCTAGAGAAAGTGTATAAGGCAGAGATTATTTATTAGATTTTTTTAAAAGAAAAAAGATTCAGACAAGGCGAAATACTTACCTAAATCACTATATTACTAAGTAACGAAGCAGAGGAGTTGAAATTCAGTCTTCTACCTCCAAATGTCATGTTCTTTTGATGGGTCTTGCTCTGAAGACAGAAGAACCTGTTCAAAAAACTGATTTTGATAATCTTTTACATACATACTTTTAAAATCTCTGTCTAGTATCAGGCTTTCAGGTTTGCACAAAGTATACCATTTTAGAGACATTCTGAACTTGACAATAAAATGACTCTATAAATAGTTGTGTAAGATTAATAGCCTAGTACTAATGTCAGTTTTTGTTTTTCTGAGATAGGGTTTCACTATGTCACCCTGGCTGGCCACAAACTCCTGAGCTCAAGTGATGCTCCTGTCTCAGCCTCAGTAGCTACAACTCCAACAACCCTGTGGTGTGCTCTGATACACACTTGCAAAAAGGTTCAGCTATGTCTAGAGTTCATATTTCCCTAATGTCTATGTAATGCCACCAAGGGACATTCTGTTAAATTTGATAAAAGCAACTGATTAACAGAATCACACCTTTTGTCTTCTACTAGCTATAGGTTAAAGCTGCTAATTCTTCAACTGCCGAACTATTCTAGGCATACAGAGATAAAAATTCATTTTAAGGCCTCGTGTGGTGGTCCATGCCTATAATCTCAGCACTCAGGAGGCTGAGGCAGGAGGACTGCCATAAATTCAAGGCCAGCTTGGGCTGCATAGTGAGTTCAAGACTTGATCTACATAGCAAGTCCCTGTCTCAAAAAAAACACTCATTTTAAGATTTGGTCAGTCATAGGTCATAAATTCTAGCATGAGTAGTTGTAGCTTGAAATACAGTAATTTAAAACTTAGGTGAGGGGCTGGGGATTTAACTCAGTGGTTCGAGTGCTTGCCTTGCAAGTGCAAGGCCCTGAGTTCGAGCCCCAGCAACAACAACAAAAAAAAAGAAAATAAAAAAAGAAAAAAAGAAAACTTAAGTAAACAATTGAATCCTCCAATACTGTTTCCTATACAATAAGCCTTTGATATAATTTAATAACTTAAGGAATTAAATTTATAACAATTTTTTTAAATTTCAGGTAAGAAGAAAAACTATCACGTCAAAGTCCCATGTCATGTGAAAGTTCCCTATAATTCCACTAAGAGATAACTACTATGAACATGTTGGTGTTGGTGGATACTCTTGCAAAATGTTCTATGTATTTATTCTAACTTTATCTTGTTTAAATATATACTTTCATACTTTAAAAAGATAAGATCACTAAGTGATGAGTGTTCTGTTACTTGCTTTTGCACTTAACACTACACACTGGACATGTAAGTTAATACACAGATTAATTCCTTATAGTCTTTGCTCAAATTCCTTTTCTAATGGAGCTCTTCCCCAACTACCTTGTGTTGCTTCTTCTGCTCCCCTTTCCTGTGTTTTTCCCCCATAGCACTTAAGATTGTCTATAGTAGGCTGACAAGTATCTTGTATGATGGGCCAGATTTGTAGGACTTAAATTCTCTGTTGCAACTAGTCAACTCTGCTACTGAAGTGCGAAAGCAGCCAGAGACAATATGTAAACAAATGGGCAGGGCTGCATTCCAATAAAATATTATTTATTAAAATAGACCAAAGCTGGATTTGGTATACAGGTCAGTTTGCCAACCTCTGTTCTAAAACATACAACTTACTTACTTTGTTTACTTTTGTTAGGGGTTGAATTGTGCCCCCCATATGTGTGAGCCTATTTAGAAATAGGGCCACCACAGATTTAATACCCAAAGGGCTCACACTTTAGGGCCTTTAGTATGTCCTAATAAGAACACACAAGAGGCATGTGACATAAGAGGCAGAGATTGGAGCAGTGCAGCTGCAAACTCAAGAATATTAAGGACTTCTGGCTATTAACACAAAGCTAGAAAGAGGCCCAGAAAGATTCTTTCTAAGCTCAGGAGTACTTCTAGCCTCCTTTGAAGAGAATAAATTTCTCTTATTCTAGGTTACCCAGTTTGTGGTACTTTGTCAGAGTAGTTGTGGTAAATTTATACATTGTATCACCAAAACAGAACATAAGCAAAAATGAAGCAGAAATTTTGTCTGTTTTGTTCTCTTATATTCCTTGATTCCAGAGTCATACTTAGTGTAGTAAGCAACTGATTTGTTGGATGAAAAAATACTTTTTTCTGAATATGTACATAAGGTAGCAGTATATGAATATACAGTAATTTAATGCTGAGTCTTATATGGACAGCTAGGCCCTTTGGTAGGTGTATGTTTACCTTAGCTGTATTTTCACTTTGGCAATGAGTCTGTTCAAATATTTTCCTTACTTTTTAATTTCAATTTGTTTTCTCACTACTAAATTTTTGTGTTTTAAAATATATTCTGGATATAAGGTCTTTATTTGAAAACCAATTCAGACATAGTATTCTCCCAATCTACAGCTTATCTTTTAAAAAAGTTTTTTGGTTTTTTTTTTTTTTTTTTGGTGGAACTACGGACTGAACCCAGTACTTCTGCACTGACTGACATACCTATCCCTTTTTTATTTAGGAACAGGGTCTCACTAAGTTGCTAAAATTGCCTAGCCTGGGCTTGAACATGCAGTCCTGTCTCAGCCACCCACAGTCCTGGGACTATAGATACGGCAACTTCATTTTCTTAACATTGTTTTTTGAACCAGGCTGGTCTGGTTATATTCATCAATTGTGCTTTTGGTATTGTAGCTAACTTCTGTCCCAAGTCACAAACGTTTTCACCTATTTTATTCTACAAATTGTATAGTTTTGAATTTTTATATTTAGGCCTGAATCATTTCAAGTTTATATGGCACGAAGTAGGAATTAAAGTCCATTTTGTACATATGAATTGCCAAATGTGTCAGGACCATGTTTTGGGAAACACTATTCCTTCTCAAGTAAACTGCCTCTGCACCTTATCAAAAAACAAGTGTCTACATATATATGGGTTTATTTGACCACTCTCAATTCCAGGGGTGAGTACATTTTTACATAAAGCACAAGTATTTCAGGCTTTGTGGGCCAGTTCTCTGTTGGAATTACCAATCTACTATTGTAGCACAAGAGTAGCCATAGATAATAAACATGGGGGGGCAGTGTTTTCTAATAATACTTCATGAACATGAAGTGGGCTGGAGTTTGCCAAATCCTGTTCTATTTCTCTCATTCATCTATTTATCTTCTGTACCTAACACACTGTCTTGATATAGTAGCTTTATAAGTACTGAAGACAATGTGCTATGTGAACTTTAAAAAAAATGAGGTATCATCCTGTTTTTGAGACAGTCTCACCTGAACTCACTATATGTAGCTGAGACTGGCCTTGAATTCCCAATCCTCCTGTCTCAATCTCCCTAGTGCTAGGATTACAGGTGTGTACCACCCAACCCAACTATGCTATTATCCTTTTATTTATTCCTTTGTATGAAAGGCCTCTTTTTTTTTTTTTCCCTCTGGATTTGTGTAACATTCCTTGTTTATCAATTGAGGAACTGAGGAATTTAACTGTGATGCCCCTTGGTATAGTTTTCATATTTCTTGTGCCTCAATTTGTTGAATGTTATAGTTTTTATCAAACTATAATATAGTCAGGCATGTTAGCACATGCCTGTAATCCCAGCACTTAGGAGGCTAAGGAGGAGGATCACTGTGAGTTCAAGGCCAGCCTGTACTACACAGTGAGACCCCCTGTTACAACAAAACAAAACAAAACACAAAAATACTATAATATGAGGCTAATTATATTCCCTACTACTGAGGTTAAGACCCTTCTGTATAGTCTTCCTAATATCCCACCAATCAAGATATTTTCTAATCTGGCTGGTGAGAACAGGTGCTACTGCAGACTCTGGAAATGCCAGGTCTAGTGAAATCCTTCCTTTCAGGAGGTTCTTTCCCTGACCCTTCATCAGTTTCTTGTATGTATGCACTGATCAGTATTCACCTGAATACTTGTAAGGGACCTCTGAACCTTTCCAGAGTTCTCTTTCTGTGGAGTCCTCTTTTCCAGTAATCTGTTTTGCGGACCTGATCTACTTTGGGTCTCCGTGGTGGTCTCCTTCAACTCAGGAACACCCACTGGCCTCAGTCTGGAGTTTCCCCTATCTGTCCTGTGGCTTGAGAACTCTCCAGGCAGTAGGCTAACTCAATCACTGGGTTCACCTCATCTGTTTCTTATCTTTCAAAACCACCATCTTTTATCACCTGATGTCCAATGTCTTAATTATCATTGTTTCACTTTTTTCCCCACTTTTTAATTGTTTCAGATAGGAAGGTAATCCTTGTTGCTCCATCCTGGCCTGAAGTACAGTTGCACAAATATTTGTACACCAACTACATTAAGAATTACGTAACAAAACCTTTGTCAAACTATTGTATGTGTGCAGAAAAGCCTAAACAGGCTTGAAAACAAATTAAAATGTGAAAGCTAACTAGTATTTAACCCAAAAATATAAGCAATACAGTACATATCAGAGTCCTCTCTTATCCATGATTTCAACAGTTACGTGCAGTCAATGAAAATCTGAAAATGTTAAATGGAAAATTGCAGAAATAATTCCTACTTTTTTATTATTGTTGCTGATCTTTTAACGATACCTAATTTATAAATTAAACTTCATTGCAGGTATGCATGGGAAAAAATGTAATTTATATAGAGTTTGGTACTGTTTACAGTTTCAGAAATCCTTGAAACATGACCCTGTGGATATAGGTGGACTATTGTAGTTCAAACAACTCACGTGTATATATATATGAATTTGTAAGCTGAGTATGCAATTCCAGCTATAGGGAAGCTAAGGCAGGACTCCTTGAACACAGGATTTTGAGCTTAGCCTAGGAAACATAGTGAGACCATATCTCCATAAATGAATGAATGAATGAATGGTTATAGTTTATGTCTGGGTGGCCCCCAAAGTGTCATGAGATCATAGGTGGGGCTTTTGGGAGGTGACTGAATTATTGGGGGCATAATTATAGCTGCTTTATTGTTAAGAGGTGGGATCTGGCCGGAACTGGTGGGTCAGGGGTATGACCTAGAAGTGTGTATCCTGCAGTTTTAGTCCTGCCTTGATTCTGCTTTCTCACAGCCATGCCATGAGCAGCTTCTCCTACACGCCGCTCTGCCATACCGTCCTGCCTTGGAGACAGTGGACTATTGACTGAAACGTCTACAATCTGTGAGCCAAAATAAACCTTTCCTCCTTTAGGTGTCAGGTATTTTGTCTCAGTGACAAGAAAGTAACTAAGACAGATTTTGGTACCTGAGAAGTGGAGTTGTCAGTGACTACCTGAGTGCGTGGTTCAGAAGCCTTTGGAAGTGGTCTGTAGGAGTTTGGAAAGGTTTTGACATTCATGCTAGAGAAGCAGCCTTAGAATGCTGTAAGGACAGTTTGGTGGGAGATTCTGGTTGGAGCTCAGAAGACCAGAATACAGATAAAAAGGCAGATGGTAAAGACCAGGCTCAGGAGGTTTCCAGTTGGGAAGAACTCCACTAGCTGTTTGACTCCGGGCCATATGTTTTATGCTCCTGCAGAAAATATGTGTACATTTTGCTCAAGTCCTGAGACTTTACAGGAGAGTGAGATTAAGGGTGATGGACTAATTAATCTGGTAGAGGAAATTTCAAGGCAGCCTAATGCTCAGTCTGTAGCATGAATACTGCTTGCTGCATTTAGCCAGGTTTATACTGAAAGCCAGGAGCAAAAAGCAAATTTGAAAAGTTTTCAACTTGGCCAGAAAGGAAGCCCCTGCAAAAGTGTTGCCTTGGAGTACAGGTGGCAGAAAAAATGAAAAAGAAGCCAAGTACTTAGCCGGAAATGGTAGCCCATGTCTGTAATCCTAGCGCTCCAAAGGCTGAGGCAGTAGGATCACTTCAAATTCCAGGCCATTCAGGGCTACATAATGAGTTCAAGGCCAGACTGAACTACATAGAGACCCTATCTCAAAAACAAAATGAACAAAACAAAACAAAACGAAAGGTAACTACTGTACTTTACAACAGGACAAAAGAACAGATAGCTTCAGGCATCACAGGAACTAGCAAGACCCCACCCTTCACACTCACTTGAAAATTTCTTTGAGAGCTCAAGGACACACTGCTGGAAAACAGCTCTTAGAGCATTAACTCCTCAGGATTTGGTTCACAGTGCTCAGCCATCCAGGCACTATGAGGGCCTCTGGAGCCATGGAAACAGGCCTGGTTATTGCTCAAACTGACAGTAGACCTTGGCTTTATCTATACAGCACTGGTTTTACAAACATACTGAATGTAAGAATTTTGGGGTCAGGAAGGTTTCCACCCAACTTTCAGAAGGCCTGAGGCCAGGCAGGCAGTGTGCCCCTGAGAAGGGAGTGTATGAAGCTGTGAGAGTTAAGCCAAAGGTTCAGTGGAGACTCCAGAAAGTTGGAGAAGCCAGAAATGTAGACTGTCTGAGGAAAGGCACAAGGCGTGAGCAAGGCCCATGCAAGAGAAGGAATGAGGGCTACAACCTCCCGCGAGGCCATAAGGGCGGATCATCCTGAGCCCTTTAGAGTTCATATCTCACCACAGCTCACCCTGAGTGCTGGACCCAAAGATACAGGATTTTAATGTTTGCCCTGCTGGTTTTTGGCCCTGCTTTGGTCGTACTGGTTTCTATTTCCCTATTCCTCACTTTTGGAATATGCCATTGTACACAGACAGTGTTTTAACTTCTTGATATGTATAGGGGCTCACAGCTAAGAGTTCAGTTTAAGTCTCAGAGAAGATTTGGACTTGGGCTTTTCAGCAATACTGAAACTGTAAGACTCTAGTGACTCAGAGATGGACTTAATGCCTTTTGCATAAAGAGATGCACAGGAGCCTTTTGGCGGTCAGGGGGCAAATGCTACGTTTCATCTCTATTTTTTTTTTTTTTTTTTTGTTTTGTGGTGCCGGGGATCGAACTCAGGCCCTTGTGCTTGCAAGGCAAGCACTCTAATCACTGAGCTAAATCCCCAGTCCTTTCAAAGCCGCATGCAATCATAGGTGGGGCTTTGGGAAGGGGACTGAATTATGGGGGAATTATAGTTGACTTGCTGTTAAGAGGTGAGGGCTGATTTGAAGAAGTGGGTCATTGTGGGCATGACCTGGAAGGGTATTAGTTGTGTCCTAGCTCCTGCCTTCATTCTCTTGCTTCCCTGCTGCCATGACATGAATAGCTTCTCTTCCTCCATGCCCCTCTGCCATGCTGTCCTGCCCTGAAGCCAACTGACTCTAGACTGAAATATGAGCCAAAATAAACCTTCCCCACTTAAGTAAGGGGTGTTGGGTATTGTGTCTCAGTGATGAGAAAGTAACTAAGACAAATGATTTAGTATCTGATACATTTAAAAAGACATCTCACATCACTGGGGAAATGAACTTTTTCACTAAATACTACCAGGACAATCAGCTTTAAAAACAAAAAAATAGCCTCGTTCCATCTTCTGCTCGCTCGCTCACTACCCCCCCATACACTCACTCCCTTCAGATTAAGGAACTAATTGCAAAAGCAAAATTGTAAGCGTATTGGAATAAAATACAAAATATATTTATGAGCATAGATAAGTCCTTTTACAAATTACCCATTCTGGCCAGATTAAAAGGTTTCAAGAGTACTTTGATAAACACCTATGTTCTTAGCATTGCTCAAGACAAAACATGACAAACATAATTGAAATTAAAGAGTTCTTATCCTCAAAAAGTGTGACGTTTTGGAAGGTAAAACTGCACAAAGTACTGCAAGAACACAGAGAATGCCTAATTCCAACAGTGCTCACCAGCATCTAGCCATAAGAAAACAGCAAACACATGAGTTATACACTGTCTGACTCTAATTATCAACTAAAGATTATCAATGACAAAGTCTCTGCATGCCAGTCTACCAACCAGAGCTGTGCTATCTGAAACACAGCTCTGGTGAGTTTACTTTGCTAGGGGGAGGGGTTCAAAGGCATCTGTAAGAGAACCTCCAACCAAAAAGAGAAAGTGAGCTAAGTGTGGTGGCCCACATCTGTAATCCCAGCGCTCTGGGAAGCTGAGGCAGGAGGCTAGCCTGGCAACTCAGCAACTTAGTGACACCCTGTCTCTAAATTAAAAAACAGGGTGTGGATATGGCTCAGTGCAAAGGCCCTAGAGTCAACTTCCAATACTGAAAAAGAGAGGGGGGTGAGAGACAGTACACAAGACACCAGCGTGAAACATTAATACTCAGAAGTAACGATTAAATTAAGCTCCTTTAGAGCAAAGGATAAAACTGATTGCTAAAAGTCTGGAGGCAGAACATTCACATTTTAATGAGGCAACAGATTTGTTGAAAGGAATGAAGTTCCTGCTCTACATATGTATACATGCAGCTTTAAAACAATAATCTATCCTAAGCCGCCATAAATTAACATATAGTTCTCTAATTCACCATCAGTCAGCTAATTTATTTCTCATTAAACCTCACTAAAATACACTAGATGGCCACAGGAAAAAAAAAATGTAGAGTCTGAAGCCTTGTGACACGATCACAAGTGTTTCTGAAGCCTTCCACATTTCTGACCACCCTTCTTTTGAATTTCAAACACCTCCTGGTGTCTATGTAACCACATAATGTAGCTGATTCTTTCCTTTATCCACCTTCCTGTCTCCTTTACTGAATTCTCTTAATCTCCTAGCTATGAATGTACCCAAAGATAAAGTGACATCTACTTTTCCTTTAAATATCAATTTTTGAAGACATGCGACTTCAACTATTACTTTCAAACAACATAATTTCAAGAATTCAGGCTTGAAACTTGCTTTTAATTCTATTTACATATCTATCACCTTCTTGTATATTCTGTCTCTGACTTAAATAAACTTAAAAAATCTAAAAATGGTACCTACTTATGTACATGCTCACTCCCCTCCCCATTTTTTCTTTTTTAAATCACAGGGATTATCTTTGTTCTGCACCTACATACAACTCACTTTCTTCAACTGCCTGTTTGTAGAGTCCATCATTTGCTTACCTATCCATTTGTTATCATTAAAAGTTTCAAAAGGTTCACCATCACTGATCTAGACTCTGAGCTCAAGCAATAACAATGACAGACTAGATTTCCTTTAATATACCTTATTCTTTCAGAGTTTGTGCTTCCATATATGGTATGCCCTGCATCAATGCCTTCCTGATCCTGATCCTTGCTATGTTTATTTCCCAGATCAAACATCTGTGGAATTTACCCCCCACTCTCACAAACACCTTTGTTCCCAGTGCACTTTTATATACTTCCCTAATAATGCTTTGGTATGACCAGAACCTAACATACTTTGAGGCACCTTATGGATAAGTAACAGTGTGTCTTATTACTTTCTCTTTTTTTGCTGTGCTGAGAATCTAATCCAGGGTCTCAAGCACTACTGGCTAAATCCCCAGGCCAAGAGTTGGTTTTAAAAGACCTGATATGGTCATATTATTCTACTCACTGCCACTCAAGCATGCTATATGAAAACAGTTATGTATTATGGTTAACATCTCAGATTCTGAAGCCAGGCTATCTAAATATAAAGTTAGTATTTACTTACTAGCTAGAGAAACTAATTAGCCCATGCTTGGGTTTCCCTTTGTGTAAAAAAGAAGACAATAAGCTCTACCTCATAAGGTTATAAGGATTAAATGCATTATTATGAGCAAAACATTCAAAACATTGGCACAAAATAAGCATTAAGTATGTATCGGCTATTATCATTAATATACCTTGGACTCTTTCCACACGCGAGGCCTTTATTATGCTCTGTATTTTCCATTCTGTATTATGCTGCCCATGCTGTATTATGAATGGGCTCCCTTCATTTTTCTCTTTATCCAATCTTACCCAGATTTTGAGCTGACCCCTGGTAAGTCCTTTATCATTCCAATCTTCAGATGATCACTCTTAAACGTCTACTACATAGCATTTTCTGTATCACTTAGTAGTTAAAACTGCTTTGCATCCAAGTAATAAACACATAATTTTGTCAACCCAGTTTTTAAAACGCTTTGAGAATCCTGATGACAATTTAGGCATCTTTCTGAATTCCTATAGCACGTGATAAGTGTTTTAGTTTTTGTTCAGTAAAAATAATTAAACTCAAAACAAATCTCAACTCTGACCACATTGCCTTTGCAATCAAAGACATGGAGAAGACTGCGAAAACATTCTGTGCTTCTTTAGAAGCCAAGCTGCAAATGTATTAGGGCCAGGGAATTCTGACTCCCATTAAAATGAGAAGCTCTGAAATAGCTTCTGGGGGGGAAAAAAAACTCCCTGTTCCTGCCGAGGAGTTATGGGTAGCACTTAAGTTTCCAAACCAAATTGCAGTACTGGATTCTCTAAACGTGTCAACATGACAAGAGGTGAACGCAGGATTTGCAGTCAGATCTAGGTTACAGGGGGACCCCAGAGCCTGTTTCCTTCTCTGTACTCAGTACTGTACCATCCATTTCACAGGTATAACATCCACATAAAGACTTAACTCAAAACCCAAATTTCCTTAGAAGAAAATTTTAAAGAAACTGAAAATACTACAGTTCCCAAATAAAAATGAGAACACTTTTAGTTACCAAAGAATATGCTGTACTAGATTAGCTAGCATCAGTACTTTATAGAACTCTAAACTATGAGAAAAACAAACAGTATCGCCAATAACACAGACTTGGGATGAGGGAAAAATTCTACCAAAAAGTGTATCCTCCGTCAACACTCTTTGTAATTTGTTCTTTCACTGTCATTAAAAACAAGCGTTCAAAATTATCTCCAAAAGGAAATGTTTGGACAGCACAATTTAACCTGAATATAAAATTAGTTTTATAAATGTATTCCAGCTTATAGTTCAAAATACTTCCAGTTATTATTGTAAATTTAAGAAATTAAGATAATGGCGAATAGCTCAAATGATCTGAGTCAGTAATTTCAAATTAAGAGTTTTTCCAACTTGAAGCTGGCAGTCACACACAGTCTAAACGGTTTGTTCACACACAGTATAAAGGGTTTCTTTAGAGCACTGACTAAAACATTCTAATCTTTCAGAAGGTTCAACCTGAAATTCTAGTAATTATTTTACGGCACTCTAATTGCTGAAATGACCAATACCACACAAGTTAAACCCAAACGAATTTCCTTTGCAAGGCAAAAAAAGAACAAACGTGGCAAGTCTTACTTTTAACCTGTGACTTTTCTTTTTTCCGGTTTGGAGTTGTGAATCAAACGCTGTTCATCCACCGAGAAAGCAGAACATTGCTACTTGTAATAACCTTTACGCTTAGGGGAAGGGGGTGAAAATTTAAAGATGGATCTGTTCTAGTCAGGATACGGTAGTACGTTTAATTTGTTAGGACTGGTATATAGAGCAACAGAAGACACGTTAGCAATATTTACAAGCATTGTGAACTCTCAACAATGCTGAAACGTTACAGTTTAAGGATGAAAGACGGTTCTGGGGACGGGAATGAAGAGGCAAGTGCGAGGCCAGTGGCATTCGGGGGAAATGGAAGGGAACCGGGAATGCGCGGGTCGGCAAGCACGGAGGCACGGTCTCCGAGGGAGCTCCGGGCGGGGGCTCACCGGGCGTGCGCCAGCGTGAGCGCGCGGTCGGGCTTAAGGTCATCCCTGGGGTTAGGAAACCCAGGCGACAAGCTGGCAAAGTCGAATTCGGAGGTGGGAACCGAGAGAAGAAGGAATGTGGGAATTTCCAGGCCGGGTCTGACAAGTTCGGGGCGCGTCGGGTGCTCCGCTCCGGGCAGAGAAGGCCCCCGGAGAGCTTGGCCGCCAGTCCGCCCCGGCGGAGCCCACACCCTCGCGCGACACGGCCCGCCTCCGCCCGGCCCTCCTCACCTCAGGCCGCGAAGCCTCGATCCTCCGCCTCTGCCCCGCGCGCGACGCCCTCGACGCCAGGCCGAGCCGGACCCGTCGGCCAGGCGGGCGCGACCCCCAGCTCAGCAGAGCCCGGGAGGCGCCTGACAGCTCCGCGGGCCTCGCGGCCGCTCGCCCAAACCTCGGTCCTCTCCCTGCTCCTTTCGCGACGACTCCGCGCGCGGCCCCCTCCCGGGGCTGAGCACTGCGTCCCCTTAACCCCTCCCCGCGGCGCCCCCGGGAACCCCGCCCCTGGATCCGGAGCCCGTGCGCTGATTGGTCCCTGTGAGTCCCGGCGGACCCGGCCATTGGCCCAGGGGCCGTGGACGCTGAGGGGGCGGGACTCGGGGGCGGGTGCGATTCCCGTAACGCGGCTCCCGGCATCCCGGATTCCGGTGGCTGCGTCCGCGTTGAATCTCCTAGATGAAGTCGAAGGGTTCCCCCACCTCCCCTTTGCGGGCGGAAGGAGCGGAATGTTCCATTTTTCCGTGGAATAACGAGGTCATGAACCGAAGCCCGGGCGCCGCTGGCGCCTGTGCCCTCCAGTGTCACCAGGGCGCGTTCTGCCTCCCCTCGCGGCCTTCCCCGAGGGACTCAGGCGCGAGGGACCGCCGGACTCCCTTGGGGACGGGAGGCGTGGGAGCGCCTTGGGGACAGTGAAGGGAGCAGTGGCTGCGACTGCCCTGGAGATTACCGCAGCCCGCGGTGGCGGCTTGGGTCCAAGTGTTATGTAAAGGAACCTTGCCGCGGTATACTTTTTTAAATCAGTAAATGACTTTGAGTGTGATTGATAGTGAATCCAGAGCTGGTGACTTGCCAAGAAACGAGTGTTTCTTGCGGTTTGTACTTAAGAATCTGTGATAAAAATACCAAGTAGGAACCAATTTCCTTGTAACTCACCCTCACTTACTCGACCCCAACCCCACTGCCTGGAAAATGAATATACAGGCCCACATTGGCATATATATTTTTTCCACAGCAAGACCAGAAGCTTTAAAGTTGTGTGTGTGTATGACTCTAAAGCATTCGAAGACAGAGTCTTATGGGGGAAGAACGGCAGACTATAGGAGCAATTTTTGTTTTGTTCTGCTGAGCTAGGAACCAAACCCAAAGCCTTGGACCTGTTAGGCAAGTGCTGTTCCTCTGAGCTACAACTCCAGCCCACAATAAAGTCTTAATGAACAAATTATATCCAGAAAATAAGATAACTATCAAGATTTTTAATAATATTGAGGATTCAGATGGTATAAAACAGATGAAATTATGGTCACTTAGTTGTTGATTAGATATTTTGAAACAGACATCGCAAAGTGAACCTACTAGAGTCGTCAGGGCAAACTTGAGGATGGTTCTGTAATAGTAGGGCGGGGCATGTCAACATGGCTGGGCTGTAGGGCACAAACTACCAATTGAGTGTTCCTGCAGAACAGCGGCCCGGAGCCTGACGCGGGATCAAGTGGAACCGGCTAGCAGTGTTCTGACAGGAGAACGCACCAGACCTGGCACCTGATACCAATCTCCTAGCATGAGCTCAAGTGGGACCACCTGGATACTATCAAAGACTACATAAAAGGACCACAACAATTGACTTTAGGGCTGCTGGTGGTAATGTACCCTCTGTTTCCAGGTTATCTAAATTTGATCTTCGTGCTGCTACTTCTCATCTCTGTGACCTGGGGCAAATCTTTTCAGCTTCTTCATCAACAAAATGAGAATAATGGTACCCACCTAAAAGAATTGTTGCAAGGATTAAGTGACTTAAAATATATAAATTGCTTGGCACATAGTAGGTTTTCAGTATCAGCTATTATCATTATTGAATGTCTCCTATGTCAGTGTTTCCCAAGCCTTTTCACATCACAGAATATATTGGAAATGATATTCCTCAGAGGTAGGGCTGGGTAGAAGGAGATCAATATCTCACAACACACTGGCCTACCCTAGCTCATTCACCGGGAAAGCAAAAGTCTGAGTTAGTGCCATAGTGGCTGGCTGTCTTTGTGTTGTTTCAGCTCAGGATCTCCCTGTAAAAAATTCACATTTTGTGGGTGTGGTTAAAGTCCTGGGTAGGCTATGGAGAGTTTGCAGACCATCAAGACAGTAGGAAACATCTACTTTGCTGGAATTAATTACATGATGGCAAGGACCTCTGTACAGCATTGGCCTTTGAAACAAACACTTTCAGGTTGAGAATTTTTCACTAAAAAGCTCTTTCATAATTGCAGTGTCACCAGGCATGGTGGCACATGCCTGTAATCCCAGCACTTGGGAGGCTGAGGCAGGAGGATTGCCACGAGTTTGAGGCCAGCCTGGGCTACATAGTGAGTTCAAAGCCAGCCTGAACATAGTGAGACCCTGTCTCAAAAAAGAAAAGAAAAGAAATTGCAGTATGCACTTTTTTTTAGCATCTTGTTGACAAGGTATGACTTTGACAATAAATAACAATTCCCGGGGCACAGAGTAGGGGTGGAAAGAGAAAGTCCTGTCAAAATGCAAAGATAAGTGGAGAAAGAGGCATATCAGTGGGGAACTCTGCATTTATGCCCTGGGATCACTTGGGATTTTAGACTTATTAAGAGCGGAGAATGGAGAACCTATACAGTGAGAGGGCCATATGAAGATACAGAAGTTACCTGGGAGTACATAAACAAAGCTAAGAAAAAAATGTTGTAGAACAAAAGTGATACACGTTGAAGACAAAAATGGTACCTGCCTTTCTGGTTGCCTAAATCTGTTCCTGACCAGGATATTCACTGACTTCCTTGTCTGTGCGCAGTTGTGTATCAGTCCTGGAACTAAACACATGTCCTGCATCAGTCTAATGATTCCATCATCTGTGTTGATGACTCAGGAAACTGACCTCACAGTTTCTCATCTTTTTCATATCTAGTGCTCATCAACTGTAGAAGCAACCCACACACAGAGCCACACTTTCTGCGTGGTCATTAAATGGAATTACACCACCCCCAAAATGGACTGGATTTCCCTCTTTGTACCTATAGCCATCAACCTATCTTCTTATTTAATTATTTTTAGTTTTTTTGAGACAGGATCTTGATATATTGACTAAGCTGGGCTTAAACTTGCTCTGTAGCCCAGGCCAGCTTTGAATCTGTGATCCTCCTGCCCTAGTCTCACTAGTGCTGGGATTAAAATGTGCATCACCAAGCCTGCCACCCCCAGCCTTTTGTCTCCGCTTTGTGCTCTTTCCCACTGACTCTGCAGTTTGTCCTCACAGGACCTCCAGTCTCTATTCTCATGGCATATCAGCTGTTGCCTGCCTTATCTTCCTAAGCAATGAAAACCCTTTTAGCAACTATTTTAATTCACCCTCACTACAATCTTTAAGTCCCTTGACCTTGAGCCAAGTTTACCTTATCAACCCGTTCCCTAGGTATTTCCCTTTTCCTTGAACAGTTAGTGCCATCTCAATATTTATTCTCTGGAAACATGAATCATGTTTCATTATTCTCTGGAGAAATCAAGAGTCCAGTTTGTGAGTGCCCTTGACTTTTCTCCAACTTAGAGCCTGAATGGTGTACATATGTTCTCCCCCTGTTTCTTTTTTCCTCAGTGCAGTAAAAGCCCCCCATTGTTTAATAGGTTATCTTTCTCCTATATTCTTGTCCCTACTCCTACTAAGTTTAGTCTTCTAGTTTTATATCCTTCATTATTAACATTAAATACTTTAGAAACTCTTAAAAATTAATATTAACTTGATGTGTTGGAGTCAATCTCTCTGTCTTAAAACCTTTGCAAGATAATAGTCTAAATCACCAGATAAAATTAAAAGTAACTAAATATATCTCAAAATGAAGCCAACTAAACTACACTGTACTCTATTTGACAAAATGAATTCGAGATGAAATATGAGTTTTTCATTTTTTTGTGTTTTTTTTTTGAGACAGGATTTTGCTATGCAGTTTGGGCTGGAATTGAACTCATTATATTGGCCTCGAACTTGCAATGATCCTCCTGCCTCAGCTTCCTGAGTGCTGGGATTGTAGGTGTACACCACCATGTCTGGCAAAATATGAATTTAAATCATATTTCCAAGCTAGAAAATGGGGAAAATTCATTTTGTAGCAACAAAACTAAGAAATATTATGACGAGCATTTCAAAAATTTTACCAGAGTATAATACGTACTAAGAAAGATGAACATACTATAAAGGTACGCCTTGAAAAATTTTTCCCAAATGAGAAACAAATATAACTAATATCTACATCGAGAAACAGAACATAAGCCATTTGTCAAAAGGCCCCTCCTGCTGTCTTCCAGCTACCAGCAGACCACAAGTGAATAATATTCTGATTTCTAACACCACAGTTTTATGACTATCATTTAACCACTGATAAAATTTGAGGGGGTGAAGGGAGGGGAGGGGAATGGGAAAAAAGAAGCAACAAGATATATCATGTGCAGGTACAAATCCCCTTGATGAATGTTATCACTATGTACATCTAAAATGTACCATTAAAATAAATTAAAAAAAAATTTTTACTTAGAAAAAAATTTGAATGTGTAAATATTTATTATGCGCACTCATGCAAAGGTCGAAAGCTCTTCATGTAAGTGTACATAATGAACATGCCCACTTATCATGAATAAACAGAAGATTGCTTTGGTGTTCTGAAGTCTCAAAAATTGAAGGGATCCCAACCATTCTAATTTGGTCAGGCATGGTGGCAAACACCCATAATCCCAGCACTCAGAAAGCTTGAGGCAGGAGGATCACTGAGTGTTCGAGGCCATCCTGGGCCACATAGCAAGTTCAAGGTCAGCCTGAACTACATAGTGAGACCCTGTCTCAAAAAACCAAAACCAAACAAACCATTCCAATTTACTCAATTTATTTACTCAGACATTTATTAAGCATCAACTATATGCTGGCCCCGAGACATGGATCTAAGGGAGACATGTATGTTGTCCTTGAGGGCACAAAAGTCTAATAATATAGATACATAAACGAAAAACTGGCAATGTCACAGTGCTATGGGGAAGGCATTAAGAGAATATTCTGGGATGCACGAGTACTACAGGAACTTGGCATTATAAAAATACTGTTGCTTCTTTTGCCCTCCAGTTATATACCTTCATACCCTATGGTGGATTAAAGATTAATGTCTTCAACATTCTATGGAGAAATGAGGTTCATTCCCGTTATTGAGTCTGGCAGACCCAAGTACTGTATTGACCAAAGGAGTATAGATAAAAGGTCTCTGCGCCAGTCAGGGTCCCTTTTTTTTTTTTTTCAGCATCAAGAATTGAACCCAGGGCCCTTCTAATGTACTGTATTCCCAGCCATTTAGATTTTTTTTTTTTTTTGAGACAGGGTGTTGCTAAATTGCCAAGTTGCCCAGACTGGGCTTGACCAATGGTCCTCTTGCTTCAGCCTCTCAGAGTACTGGCATTATAGATATGTGCACCACTCCCAGCTTAGGGTCTAAACTTCAAAAGGAGTTTTCACCTTAGTCTCTGGGCATCCTGAGCCACCATATAAGTCTAACTAACCTATCATACTACCTGGAGAGGGCTGAGACTACATGGAGAAGACTGGCCCAGCTGATGTGGCCTTCCTGTTGTCCCTGCTGAGGCACCAGGCAAGTGAGTAGAGCTATCTTGGAACTTTCAGGCCAGATCAGCCACAAGGTGAATACTGCCAAGTAACCTCAATCAATGCTATGTAGGCAGCACTTGGGAAGCAAGTGGATATCAAGTTCAAGTCCCACCTTGTCAATTTAGCAAAATCACGTCTCAAAATTTTAAAAAAGGCCAGAGATTAGTTCAGTAGTAGAATGAATAATGGATTTATTCCCCAGCACTGAAAAAAAAAAAAAGCCACATATGACAAAATTGTCTAGCTGAACCCTCCCCAAATTCCTGGTTCAAAAATTCTAAGATATATTAAAATGTTCTAAATCAGACTTTTGTCAGGAGCGTTAAATAACCAAAATCAAGCCCCTCAAATCCATCATGCATAGTGCTATAATGTGACCATATTCTTCTCCTTGGCACTCTGTCAATCTGTCAATGTTTTCCCATCACCCATACTTTTTTTTTTTGTATGTCCTCTACCACCTGACCTCTACCTCTGCCTTTTCTCCTGGCTTGACCTCCAACTCCAGGAGCTCATATTGCCTATTTGCTAATGGTTTCTGGGCCAGCATCCAATATGCTGTTTCCCACTTCCATGCCAAGAAAAGACAGCTTGCGCTGTTCCCGTGGCCTATCATTACCTTCCTCATTTTCTTTACCTAACGTGCTCACCATTTTCTGATACTCATCTAAGTGGCCATTTCCTTCCAGAAGTCTGCTCTAAGCCCTGAGGAACTCAGACCAAAAATACAAAAGATTCCAAATGAATGACCTTTCATTTTAGAAGAGGAATTGAGGAAGTTAGAGATTTCTAAACCATGGAGGAAAAACAGAATTGGAACCCAGGTACTATGGTTTGAATGTGTCGTCCCTAAGGGTTGCCAGCACAGAAATGTGGATAGATGGAGGAATTTTAAGAGGCGGAGTCTGGCAGAAGGTGAAAGAATTAATGCTGGTCTCATTAGACAGGGTTTTTATAAAGCTAGGCCACCCCATGCTTGTGGCCTCTTCTGCAGACAGCCATCTTCCCTTCTGCTTCTCTGTCATGTTGTGGTGCAGCCAGGGAGTCCTCACCAGAGCCCAAACAGATGAGGCTGTTCAGTCCTTGACTTTCAGCCTTCAAAATTATGGCCTCAATAAGCTTCCTTTCTTTACAAAGTATCTACCATCTCGTATTCTGTTATAGCAACACAAAATAGACTAAAAAACCAGGTAAAATGTTAGACTAGAAAAATTCTTTGTTCCTAAAGTTACTGTCTTTAAACCTATACAATGCAATGCTTCATTAGTCATGTGAACACGGTATCATGGTAAGACAGAAGTAGGGACAATTACTTTTACCTGGAGAGATTTAAATATATATTCTAGAGGTGGTGTGCCTTGGAAGCAGGTTCTTATCTTTTGATAAATAGGAGCTTAGCAATCGAGAGAAGCATAGGAGGTCATTCCAGGCAGAAGGAACAGCAAGAGAAAGTGGCAAGCACATGGAAGGACAAGAGAAGAACAAGGCGTCCGTGAGGAAGAAATAAAATGAGACAAGAGATGCCATGCTACGGGGAGTTTGGAATTTATGTTGTTGGAAGGCATTCAAATTTCCTAAATAGAAAAACTGTCGTAAACAGCCCTGTGGTTCAGAAAGCAAATCCTGTTAATCCGGTGGAGGCTGAATTAGGGTGGGGGAGCTTGGAGCAAGGAGTCCGGGTATCTGACAGGTTATATTAGGGTCTGCCGTTGTGCTAATGAAGGCTCAAACAGATAGCCTCTTCCTTCTGTGAGTAAGCTAACTTTCAGGTCAATAGGAGAGGGGTTCTGTTGTCAGTCTGGGGTGTGTGTGTGTGTGTGTGTGTGTGTGTGTGTGTGTGTGTGTAGTGCTGGGGATCCAAACGAGGGCTTGGTACATGCAAGACAAGTGCTTTTCCATGGAGCTGCGCCCCTGCCCCCGATCTCAGTCTTGAGGTTTCCTGGCATCTGTCAAGATGAACAATAGTCTCATGTGGTTCTTGGGTGTCTCATCTCCACACTAGGCATCTGCAGAGGGATCTCTGGCTCTTCCTGCCCCCTGGATGTATGTTCCATGGCAGTTTCCACTTCTGTGTTTCATGGTTATGCCTGTAAGACCCCTTGGGTCCTTTGTCAGCTAAATTTTAGCTCTTTTCTGCCTCTCTGGGGCCATTGAGAGATCCAGAGGGGCTGCCTCCAGCTTTCCCTACCCAGGAATCTATATAACTCTCATTATTTTATTATTGTTACAATGTTGTGCTCCAAAAACATCTGCTAAGCTGCTGCCTCTTGCTGTTCCAGATGTTAGATCCCCAACGTTACCGTGAACTTTCATCATCTTCCCCCACCTTCAAACCAACCCCAAGGTAAGGGTTATGGTGGAAGACTTTTTGTTGTGTCTTCACTCTCTGTAGTTCTCTTACACTCGTTCCTCTACTTTTGCCCTCTATGACTTGGCAAGTCTTTATCTAAGCTGAAGATGTTGAGGGAGGTTGATATTAGAGGAAGGAGAAATTAACACAGATGAGCAGACACTTGCCCCAAATCTTTCTGTCTTTAAACCTGGACCAAGGCTTTGGAACTTGAAAGTCAAGAGTTTGGTACATTTACTTTTTAGTGGTGTTGCCAGAACACTGGGTTCATGTCTCACAGAGAGAAAGAATATAACCCGAGGGTGGAGGAGGTATGGTGCAAGAAAATTTATTTAAAAGATGTCAAGGCAAGAAAGTAAAGTTCCCACTAGCCTGGAGGGGGTTCTGAATAGGGTACTCATGAGGGCTCTTTCTCTAGAGGTTTTTAAGAGATTTAGAAGAGAACTCAAGCTTTGTGTAAGCAAATCTTGACCCTATAGGAGACCGTGTGTCTTTTGGGTCTAATACATGCAGTGTTCACACAGTGCCCACGTAGGGCCCATGTGCCCTGGAGACAATGGCCTGCCTGATCATGCTCTGGGGAGGTCCAGAAACTGAAGGACACCTGGCAGGTGTTTCTTTGAGATCTGTGGAGGCTTGTGACTCAGCAGACTGTATTCTAGGCTTCCTGATTCCATTTTGGGACTGCTGTCCTTACTGACCAATAGAATCCTAACTCCTCTCTCACTAATCCTGTCACACTAGTATTGTGTTTCTTTGATTTTTCTTTCCTAAAGTAATGGGGGGAAATTGGTGAGTGAAGTGTGTGTGTGGAGAGAGAGAGAGAGATACAAATACTTTACTAAACCATCTTGAAATACCTGCATCAAATTTTTGTTTCTCCCAAATCTGAGATCTCTTCTCCCACAGGCCAAGACAGTCATTAGTAAAAAGGCCCAAATCAGAATAAAGAGAGTCTGCATCTTTATTTTGATTCCTGCTGTGCAGGCAGTGAGAAGAGGCAAAGGATCACCTGGAATCTAGATTCTGAAACTTGCTTTCAAGTATGTGAGATGAAGCATGAAACTAATTGTTTTCTTGAGCATTGTCTTAGTTGGGACTGGAGTCTCAGAGGTCGTGTAGAAAACTTCCCAGTGATATCCAGCATATCATGTGAGTAAAAGGAAAACCTAAGAAAGCTTCTAAACACCAAATTTCTCTGTGTTCAGCTAAGATCCAGTCTGTGGAGCTACACTGAAAGGGTCACCAGTGTCCATGTGTGCCTTGGACATTTCTTTGTGCTTTCCCCTCTCCTTCATCTTCTTACCTCCAAGCATCATTATTTATGAATTTTTTTTCACATACTCTCTACCTTTTCTTGCAAAAATGAATGTAGAAGAAGAAATGACTGAATCATAACTCTGGGGTGTTTATATCAAATGGTAGGAGGTCAGAGAAGAGAATCGGGTATGACTTTAAACTCCATTAATGCCTATCTTCAGATGGATTACACAGTTCAACCCAAATGCAGAAAATTATTCTAAATCATTTAGACTGTGATTTTGATTTCAAGTAAAAGAGCAAGTGATTTTTTTCCAAGTAAGAGTAAGTTGTGTTTTTTTTTAACTGATCAGACACATTTTCAATTCCTATATAACAAGTATAATCTTAACTGCTACCTTTTCTTGAGTTGTGTATCTCCATTAGTCTTCGTTGTCCATCTCCATTAGTCTTCTCAAAGAATCAGTGTGAAAAATGTTATTCCTCTTTTACTTATGAAGAAGATAAACCTCCTGGAGTTTAAACAGCACACTCAAGGCCAAGTAGCTAGGAATTTGCTCTAAGGAGTTGGAACTTATCTTTATTGTTTTCCAAGTCATGCTTTTCTTTGGTGACACCTTGTCAGGCTTCCCAGCTACAAATGCCTTCCATGGTGACATCTTGGCAATAATTTCTTTTCTTTCGTTTTGATTTATTTGAAACAGGATCTCACTATGTAGTTTAGGCTGGCCTGGAACTCACTAGGTAGCCCAGGCTGACCTTGAACGCATGGCCATCTTCCTGCCTCTGCCTACCAAGTGAAAAATTAGGATTCTCCCTCCTCCTCCTCTTTCCCCTCCCCCCTCAGCAGTGGAAGAGCTAGAGAATCTGGTATCTTCACATAGTCTGTGTCTGATCCTGAAGGAGGAGCTGCCTGGCTGCTCCCCACTACTCCTGTCTTTCCTACAGCCAATCCTGAAGCCCTCTCCCTACATGACTTGTAGGGTTTGGTTTGTGAAGGGAGAAGGAAAAAAGAAGGTCAACTCAACTTGGTGGTCACGTTGTGCTCCCTTTGCCCTATCACCACTATTCCCCAACAGAAAAACACTGGATACCAACACTTACTCTCCCAGGGTCTGAGAACCTTTCTAGCCTGGGTAAAAAGATCAGAAAGGGGGAAAAATCATTAGAATTTTGGAGCTAAAAGGTGGAGGGAGCTCCCACTGCATGACCCTGAAAACCCTCAGCATGCCCTGGCAGCACTCTCTGAGGAAAAACAGTATCGCCACTGTGCACCGTGTTTTTCATGTTGGTTGGAATTTTCACCAGTAAGAAGGCCAATTTCTTAAGGCTTTGACCAGAATGTTTCAGATCCTAAACTTGTGGGTTCAAACTCATCTGTGCTTATTCTAAGTAGAATAGTCAGATTGAACCTGAGGATTAGCAGTTGACATTGTGCCAACTCAAATATTTATCTTCTTTGAGGCAACTAATGAGTTCCAATCTTCTTCATGAGCCTTTCTTATATAAGGAAACAGGGCACGTCATTAAAACTGCCCTGGAGGAAATTATATGATGGCCTTTGTAAAACCAGCATTCTAAAGGGAGGGCATTATGTCAACGTAGAGAACTGTAAACTGTACTTGGTGCCTTCAGATGGCTTGATGGTTCATGTATTAGTGAGGTTCACAATGACCACATTACGTGGGAGGTGGTAAGGCTCTGACCAAGGGGAGCAAGGCTGCTGGCTTGATTTCTGTTCTGTTCTGCTGGGCCTTGGTGGGAGCACTTGGTCAGTCAAATAGGGCCAGGCACACCTTTTTTTCTGTACTCAGCGAACCCAGGACATTTGCACTGAGCTTCAAGCTCAGCCCATTATTATTACCGCTGTTGCTGTCATTATTATTTTGAGACAGGGTCTTGCTCAGTCACTAAGTTGCCCAGGCTGGATTTGAACTTGTGGTCCTCCTGCCTCAGCCTCCCAGGGCGCTGGAATTACTGAATGCACACAACCATGCCAGGCTTATCTTTTGCACCTTACACAATTAGTAATTCTTTATTGTTTGCAGTGAGGATCTGAGAGGCTCTCTGTACATGGAAAGAGAAGAGAAGATGATGCAATCGCTTATTAGCTTTATCGCTCTAGAAGATTGTTTCTTCTGACCCTCTGTTTCTTTGTCTGTGCAATCTCTTTCAACAAGTTTTTGTAATATTTACATAAGTTAATGTATGTGAAAGTATTTTACATAGATGAATATAGTTTTTAAAATTATTATTATTATTATTATTATTATTATTACAGTAGTGGGATTGAACTCAGGGTTAGGAAAGTGCTCTTCCAGCTAGCCATGCTACCAACCCTAAACTAGGTAATTTAATCCTTTCACCAGTTCGGGTTAGTATTACTCTCTCAGGTTACAGTTCAGGGAGGGTAGGGAACTTGGTCAAGGTCGCAAGGCTGGTGAATGTCAGAAATGGGATTCTAGGGCAAGTCCATGAGACCCTGAAATCAAGTATTTTTCTACCACTTACACAGTCTGTGAGTATGGATGACCCAGAGACCAAGACTGATGGTTTCATTCATGACTGCATCTTTTGAAAACAAAACTGTGCAAGGCTTAGCTGTTCTCAGCCAGAGCTGCTTGCCAAATACTGTCCACACTGTTCAGACTTTACTTCAAACAAAAATTTAAGTCCTTTTGCACAGTGAGTACAAACATAGTTTTGAGCTCAGCTCTCCAGTTCTTTCCATTTGATCTTTTCCTCTTTCTCCAGTTTTCTTAAGCACTTAAGTTTCCTCCCTTGAATATGAATAGAGGAAAAGAATCATTACGCATAATCAAACATGGAATGGTTGGTTTGAATAAAGGTAAAAGGTAAAGATCAGGGCAAACACTTAGGTTAAACAGGATTTGGATACTTGTTAGGATTAAAGTATGAAAAGAAATACTTTTTAGGTAACTAACTGAAGTACAGGTAACAATTTCCTTGACTATATTTGAACATTAAGCAAAGGGTCCTGGAGAGGAAGGTGAGGAATTTTCACAATTCTACAGTTTGGCTGAAATAATCCTATCTAGAGAGTATATACATTATGCATTTCTTTGGAAACCTCCTTCCTTTTACAGGGGACGTAAGGGCCCTTCGGGAATGGGCAGATTACTAAATCAGCATGAGAACATCTCTGAGTCCTGGCTCTACAGAGTTTGGCAAATTTTACAATCACTCTGAATTTTACTTTCCTAATTGGTAAAATGGGACTCACAAAGACTGTCCCTGGCTACTGTGCAAGGAGTATCTGAGGGCCAAACGAGAGAAGAAATAGGAAAAGGCATTCTAACTCTAAAGTACTGGACAAATATAAGGAGATAATAGCAACCGCTGAACGTCCTAGCTTTGTGTGTGACTATCCGTGAGAGGATGGTGGGTTAGGAACGTAGTTGTGGGAGCTGGGGAGTGTTAAGGAGGATACTGACAGTTTTTATATCCAGATGCTAAACCACAGCTGCTCAGCAGGCAGACAGCCAGGGCAGTCTGCTCTTCCTCTGGCTGCACTTGAGACCTAGTATCTTCTCCCCACCATTCCTTGACTGTCTGCCTAGGAGCAGGTGCTAAGGTTTAGATCGTGAATTCCCCCAAAGGCCGTGTGTTGAAGGCTTGGTCCTCAGGCTGTGGTGCTATTGGAAGTTGTGGAGCCTTTAGGAGATGGGCCTAGTGGAAAGTAGGTCATTTAGGGAGTGCCCTTGAAAGCGAAATAGGGCCCCTGGCCCTATCTTGTTCTTTGTTTCCCAGCTGATACATGGTGAACAGGCCTTCTCTGGCATGTGTTCCTGCCATTATGTATTTTGTTGCCAAATGTCCAAGGCAACAGGGCCAAATGACCGTGAATTGAAGAGCAATTCAAATTGATCAGTATCAACTATGTTTTATGTTGTTGGATCCTGTGATGTGTATTTCAGGTTGTCTTAATTACTTTACCAGTCTTTGAGACATAATACCTGACACCCACAAGTTAAAAGAAGAAAGATTTATTTCAGCTTACCATCTGTAGGGGCGTCAGTCCATAATCAGCTGGCTCTAAGACAGAGTGGCATGGCAGAGGGGCATCATAGAGGAGAAACAGTACATGGAAAAGCAGGGCAGGCAGAAGGCAGTGAGCAGCAAGCAGTCAGCAGCCAGCCTGACTTTCCCTTTTATCCCATCTAAACTACCAGCCTTTTGGGTGGTGTCACACAGAACTATGCTAATTTCAATCAGTGGACTAATTTAGTACCACACACCCTTAATCCCAGTATCAGATGCCCTAGATCCAGCCAGCTCCAAAATGCTCCCCCACCACCTAAGAGCACTTGAGGCTTTGGGGAAACATCTAGATACAAACCATAACACAGATATTACTCTTAATTTATATTTATTTATTTTCAATTTTTTTATTTTCTACTCATCATAAATACAGCTTTTGATATGCTTTTTGCTTCACATTGATAACAACATGATTTGTTTTACTAAATTTTAGGATATGAATTACAACTAACTCATTTTTTGTCTTACATTCTAGTGTCCTCTCTTTATTCACAATATTTATGAAAATATGAAATATTTTGTATTAAGTGTAGGTCATTGTTCAGTTCATGGTAAAAGAGAGTTCAGAATTAATAAATAGTGTTGGTTGCCAAGTATTTCTGGCTTATCCAGAACTAAAAGTTTTTGTTGAAAATTAACTACATCTGGCAGTCTTAGTAGAAGACCATGTAACTCCTGGGAGAAAAGTAGTGAAAGAATATTCTTGTTTTTCTTACCTAATCTAGTTTCTTTTTCTTGGCTTTTCCTACCTAAAAGTTGGCAAACATTAGGTTTGAAATAGTCTTCCACATTAGACACTTCTACTCTTATTCAAGGAATAAGACGTACCCTTTTTGAAGGTTTTAAGAAACTGTTAACGAGCCATATTTGGGATGCTGTTTAAGAATTTACCTAAACCACTTCTTCCCAACCCCACAAAAAATCAATCCAGATTAGAATCACAGACGTTTTACAGCTCTTTGTAAAATGAAGAACTGTGAAATTTTAGTTAATTCAAAATGGTTTGAACTACGTTGTTTTAAGCCTTTTATTGGTCTTTCTTCTTACACCAAAATAACCACATATGGTTTCAATCTTTCAGGATAAGGACAATCTGGGGTGAGTCTACTAGAACAGCAACATTAAAAGAATTCAAATATGCTAGAATTTTTGCTGAAGAGATCCTAACTTCCATTCATTGTTGGAATTTCCTCCTTTCACATCCTTGAGAGAAGATAAGTCACAGACTAAAGGGGTGGGAAATTTGTTTTGTTGTTGAACTTCAGCTAGAATGTTTTCTTACATGGAGTCACAATAAGTCTCTCAACACACTACTTCAGAGAACTGTAGACCAAACTATGGATTAAATCATACCTACCTCCCTTCATTTGTTGAAGCCTTAGCCCCCAATGCGATGGTATTCTGGCTTCTGGGAAGTGATTAAGGTAAATAAGGTGTATTAGTTTTTCTGTCACTGGGACATAGCCCACACCTGCAATTTAAAGAAGGAAGAGTTTCTTTTGGCTCATATTTTTGGGGCATTATGTCCATGCTCAGCAGGCTCCAAGACAGAAACACCACGGTGGAAGGCTTGATGGAACTAAGATGCTTAGTTCATGGTGAATGGGAAGCAGAGGAGGGGAACAGTGCTACAGAGGAAGGGCCTAGGGACCAGATATAGTAGCAAAGGCCATGCCTCTGTAACCCACCCAGACACACCGGAAGTGTGCTTTAATTCTCCTGAGTTGTCCCCAAGTCAGTCAAGTTGATGCAGTTAAAAGCTTAACTGTCATATGAGATCATAACTGGAGACTAATCCATTAGCACTGGTAACTCTATAAAAAAGAGGGAGAAGAGACAGAGACAGATCTCTAAGGAACAGCCACTTAAGGACATAATAACAAAGTGTGACTGTCTGCAAACCGTAAAGACAGCCCTATGAGGAACCAAATTGTCTGGAACCTTGATGTTAGACTTCCCAGCCTCCAGAACTATGTGAAATGAATTTCTGCTTTTTTCAAGCCACCCAGTCTATGGTATTTTGTGATGTCAGCTCAAACAGCTAAGACAGACTATGTACATGTATAATGCCTTTTTCATACCAGAGTTCTTGGCTCTCTGCCCATCCCAACACTCGCATTCTTTAAAATTAGAATTCATAGTGAATTCTATTCTTCTTCATCTGATATAATTTCCAGATTGCTGTCCAGACTGACTACTTACTTTGAGAGCACTCCAGGTTGTGTCTCCCTCATCAAAATAATGGTGCCTAGAACTCAATATAGCATTCTAAGTGCATTATGACTAATACATTGACAATATTTTCTATGGCCTAGATTCCATATTTTCTTGTTGGCCGTACATAAAATTGGTTTTGATTTTTTCAGAAAATACACTAGACTATGGATGTAGCTCAGTAGTAGAATGCTTGCCTAGTACGCCTGCACCTTGGGTTTAATCTCCAGCACTGCAAAAACAAAATGGAATAGAAATGACCAAAGAGAACAACAAAACTCAGAACTTAGCTTAAACTTGAAGTCATCTAAAATCTGTGTGTTTTTTAGATGAGATTCTTTTTGGGCCTTCTTTTCCAGTACACTATTGAATTAGCAAGTATGAAACCATATGAAAAAAATGTGAAAATCTTAAAAACATTGTTACGTCAGCACATAAATATGAATTCCAAGAGCTAGCTGGTTCAGTGGTTAAGATGAATGCTGCATTCAAATGCTGGCCTAGTTCACAGAACTTCCTATTTGCAGTTGAGGATGTATAAACTCTCTGGACTGTGGGCTGGAGGTACAGTTCAGGGCTGGAGAGCATGTGTAAGGTCCTGGGTTCAACCCCCCAGCATCAAAGACATCAAAGAAAAACAACGATGAATCAGCCTTGGGTTGAGTGGCAGAAGAGCCTGAATTTAAATCCTAGTTTTCCAAGGGACGAGCTAAGTAGCACTCAGGTACTTTCTGTGCCTGAGTTTCCTACCCTGTAAGGAAAGCTCAGACTAAACAAGCCATTGGTTACTTGTGAGATTTCGCAGATTTCACTATTTAAAGAAATGAAAAAATACAGTTGGTGCTTTGCAACTCACTTTGAAATTATTTTCAATTTGGCTAATTCAGAACATTATAGCCATCATAATGTAACTCAGAATATTTTAGTCATCTTATCCCTTCTACTACTAAGGAAACACACACACACACACACACACACACACACACACACACACACACCGGCCAATTACTATCTGCTGCTACTACCATTTTATAAAATACAAGAACATTTTAATGCCCAAAACAGGAGGAAGAACACAGAATGACAGTTGGCAAATTTACAGGTACATTTTTCTCTAGAGAGTGGTGAAAACTGTCACTGAATGAACTTTCAGGAAGCATTAAAGTAGATAATCTTCAAAGTCTAGATTCTTGAGGTAGGTAAGGGGCTTATGAATATTAGATTGCAGTGAGATAATACATACAGAAGTATAAAGTTATTCATTAATCCATTCATTTAGTCATTTTGAAAATATTTATTGAGCACCTACTATGTTCCAGATGCTTAAAGCTGGGATATACCAATGAACAAAATATACACAAGTCCCTGTCCTCCATGGCACTTATATACTGGAGGTAGAAGACAGGAAATAAATAATAAATATAATACATAAGTCAATTACATACTGTTTTGGAAGATGATAACTGCTATGGGAAACAAGAAAATGTAGAACAAGGAAGAGAGCTGAGGACTATATGCTTTCTGGTCATAGCATAGCAAAGAGGACCGGATCTCATTAATATGATTGGCACTTCTTTTTTCCTTTACCTACTGCCTCAAACCCACCCATGAGTTACTCGGTTAATTTAGAAATGTATTACTTATTTCATACACTTAATATGCCTAATGGAAGGTTGTTGTAGACTATGGTAATTAATTCAGCTTGAGAAATAGTCAGTGAGTTATTTATTTAGGATAACAGCTTGTGATTTTATTTATTAGTGATGTATTTGATTTTGAAAATGCCCTCATTCAATCAACTGATTAATCATCCATCATTTAGTCAACAAATATTTATGGACTTCTTGTAATGCAGAAGGCAAAATTATATGTACATATATTAGAGTTATAGTTACAGAATTACGAACTCTAGAATTCTTGGGTGTTTATAAAGGGACAATTAGGTGCCTAGAAATACAATAAAGTCTGTATTTAACCCAGTTAATACAGCTACAGTACAAGCACTTGTTTATTTTATTTTATAGTTTTTCTTTTTTTTTTTTTTTTTTGTGCTGGGGATTGAACTCAGGGCTTTGTGCTTGGTAGGCAAGCACTTTAACCACTGAGCTAAATCCCCAGCCCCTATTTTATAGTTTTTCAAGAACCCATTAATTGGTCTCACAATACCTCTCTGGTAGACAGTTAACATGTTTTGCTCATCCTATATAAAGGGAAACTTGAGATTCCAGGAAGTTAAATGCCTCGCCTTAGTCACTTAGAGAGTGTTAATATTGCAATAACCTTGAGTTTCAGGGTTATTGTCTGGCAACATCTGATTTTGAGCCAGTTGGTAGAAGACTCTTACACCTTTGGCTCCAGGCATCTCTGGGAACTAAGGAACCCTCCATGTACTGCCTATCCAGACCTTCTCTCTTGAGCACTCACCTGTTTCTGGGCTCTACATCCTTGGCGTCAAAAGGCCTTAGATATGAAGAGTAATTCAGGTGCTCCGGGTCATCTGCCTTAGCCAATGGATTCAGCCCTCTTTTTAGGATAGGCTTTGGTAAGAGGATGGAGGAACCAGAGTAGGGGAAGGAGTGGTGGAAGGGAAGAAGGAAACATCTATGTTTATTTCAGATCCTTTGTTTTATTACTACTCCCAACTTGCTACCTACTTTCTCCTATCCAGTTGTAGAAAAAGGAAGATGATAATCACAAAGAATAGTCCATATATGACCCTGACCCTTTAGCTTTGAAAAATGTCATGTCTAGGCCTTAAATTTGGGGCATTCTCAGCTGATGATTTTCAACCTAGTTACAAAATGGGCAGAAGGACTATTACCCTGTGGAAGAGATGTATTAAAAATATCTGGGGACAGGTTGTCGAAATATGAATCCATCCCCTCCCCTCTCAGGATCTCAGGCTAGCAAAGATTTTCAGCACTGGCTATACATTAAAATCATCTCAGAAACATTCACAAAATGCCCAGGGCTCAGACGCACCTCCAGGCACTCTGAGTTCATGGGTCTAGAGTACAATCCTGGTTGGCATTTCATTACAGCTTCAGGTACTTTTAAGGTAAAGCCACAGCCACTCATATTACTGACAGCAGTGTGTTTTGCCCTCTGGTGTTTCAGAGTTTGGAGAAAAGTTTGAGAATCACTAACCCGTGTTTCTCAGAGTATGGTGTAGACTGGCAATATCAGCGTCACTAGGAACCTTAATAGAAATGCAAATTCTTGGGCCTGACTCCAGACCTACTAGATCAGAAACTCCCAGGGTGTGACTCAACAATTTATGGTGGAAAAAGCCTTCCAGGTGATTCTGATACATGCTAAATTTGGGAACCACTATCCTAGCATAGCATTCTTGCATAGAAAGAAATTCAAGTACGCAAATAGGAATGTCAGGCATTAACTAGTGAGGAATCTGGGGGTGGGGGCGGAGGAGATGTATTTTTTGTTTGTTCGTTCATTTTGAGATACAGAGTCCTTCCTGGGAAATCATTTACGTGGGCAGACATCTTCTTATCAGCTAAAGCTCATTTTGCTTTGATTATGAGTTTATATTTTAACCTACTCTTCTCTAAAGGGCTCTTCCCTATAATCAAACAATATTTTCAAAGACAGGATCAGGAAACAAAGACATGCAGTAGGCAAAAGGACTGGCAAATCCCCTGTGCAATGCTGAACCAGAATGTCCCATAGGAATCCATCAGCTCCTCTACTACAAGAACAACACTGATGGCGTTATGGCAGACTGCTCGGGGTCACCAGAATAAGAGTAGAAGAGTGAGCTTTTCTCATCCATTTTGTCACCAATAGAACTTTTAGAATGAATCTTTGTATGTGTTCTAAAGTTAGAGAACTGTGTTATGGAAAAAAAACTTCCCACTTGACAAATTTTCACACGGAATCGAACTTCTTTCTACTGGCAGAATCTACTATACAGTATTATCTGAGACTTGGGGTCATGCTGGACTAGAGTGAAACAGATCCAAGAGGTTAGGTTGTTTCCAAGATCATCTGCTTCAGGTGGCTCATAAATTCCTGAGCAGTTAATCACGCTAACTGGGACCAAAGACATGCTTAATAATGTCATGATGGTAATGGGGATGGAAATGATTCACTCTGGGATTTTGTTTCAAGCCACAAGCAACTAAAATGTAAGTACAGTTTCCAGTGTGAAATGCAACCTGAAATCTCAATCCATTAATTTCCTCAAACTGCCAGATTACTCAAAATAGCCAATTTCTTCATTGAGCACAGTTGAATTTCCTCTGAGGGAAGGGTCATCATCTGCCCCCCGAGACTTGCCTCACCACCAACACATTCTCCTACAAGGCCGTTGAGTAAGCCCAGGTGGTCTAGTTAAGGGCGTGCTTTAGAATCGGATTACCTGAGTTTGACTCTACCAACCTGGCTTGGTTAAGTTATAACTTTGGATGGGTCTCTCAACCTTTCTAAACTACAGTTTTGCCACCTGTAAAATGAAGACATAAAGTACTACCAGTATTGTATTAGCAGTTGTATAGTTCTGGTATGCAGCCCATGCTCAATAAATATTAGCTCTGACTGTATTTAAGGAGGCAATATCAGAATGGTTGAGATTTTAAGGCCAAGCTGTCCGGTTTGAAATCCTTCTCTGCCACTATTACCTGAATGTCATTGGGCACTTTAGCTAATCTCTGTGTCTGTCTGCTCATCTATAAAATAAGGGTTAATAGTATTATTTTATAGGATGGTGAAAGAATCAAATGAGTCAGTACATGTAAAGTGCTCAGAACGGTATTTGGCACATAGCAGGTCAGGACTAAATATTAGATGAGAACATTATACGGGGATCATGACCAAGGAAGTATGATTGAAAAATATGGTGAATGCTTAAATTTAAAATGACCCTTAAAAGTACTCTCTCTCACTTCGAATACATGTATCCAGTCAATCTTAACACTTTTTTTCTTTTCTTTTCTTTTTATTTTTTTGAGACAGGGTCTTGCTATGTGGTTCACACTGGTCTTTTTTTTTTTTTTTACACTAGTCTTGAACTGACTATGTAGCCTAGGCTGACTTGGAACTCACAGTGATCCTCCTGCCTCAGCCTCTCAGGTGCTGGGATTACAGGTGTGTGATGGGATAAATGGGCTCAAAGGGTGGGAAAGTATTTTGAAGGGGTTAACGGCAATGTGACTTTTACTGTAATAACATTTTTAAAAATATAAATATTCACTGTAGATGTCGATCACACTTCACAGTGTTCCTGTCAGGATAAAGCAATGGGTCAAGAACTTGGTTTCAGGTGGAATCAAACTCCTATTAGTCTCCTAAAATGTATTATCTGGTTGACTGGCTGGTTCATCAGGAATGGGCTGAGAATGAAGTCCAGAGGCAGCTGGACCAACCCGTCGCCAGGACTGCTCCTCACATTTGCAGAGTCCTGGGACACAATATGAGTGAGGCCCACCGGCTATATTTTATTTTATTTTATTTTATTTTATTTTATTTTTTGGTGCTGGGGATCAAACTCAGGGCCTTGTGCTTGCAAGACAAGCACTCTAACCACTGAGCTAAATCCCCAGCCCCACCGGCTATATTTTAAATACTTAAAAGTTATTAAAAAGTCAATTAAAACTTCCTATCCTTGTATTTTGGCAAACATACCTTTATAACAACCTAGAAGTTCAAGTGCAAGTGTAGAATTCTGAGTTTCATGCTGAAAGTGGGAGGCACAGGGACAGCCCTGGTCTCCAGCCTTTTCCTTTCCCCAGCTTCTTCTTGTGCCCACCCTCAATGTCCACGGTCCCATCCCTCCCAGTCTGACTCTACACTCATATCAGAGGTCCTAGTGTGCCACCTGCCAGTTCCCAGAGGAGTCCCAGGCAGCTTTGGGGCAAAAATGTCAGACTCTTGGGTACCAGGAACTCATTCTGGGGAGGGAGTACTTGTGCCCAACTTCTCATTCATATATTGGATCTTAATCTCCAGTGTGGTTATGCTTGGATATTGGAGATAAGGCTTCTATCAAAGTAATGAAGGTTAAATTAAATCGTAAGAGGGAGGGTCTGCTCAGATAGGCTTAATGTCCTTTTAGTACAACATATCAAAGCCTTCTCTGTCCACTCCTTCCTGTGCACATGCACCATGGAATGATCATGTGAAGATGTAGTGAGAAGGGGGCCACCTGCAAGCCAGGAGGAGAGTCCTCACCAAAAACTGAACATGCTGGCACCCTGCTCTTAGATTTCCAGACTCCAGAACGGGGAGCAAGCACATTTGTGTTGTTAAAGCCTCAAGCATGTGATACAGTGTTATGGCAGCCCAAGCATGCTGATACAGGACTTCGGGACTGGCTCCTGGTGGAGGAAAGCAAATCAGAAGAATGCTAGTGTCTACTCTAAAGAATGGTCCCCAGAGCAGGGACCATCTTGAGCTTCAAGAATGGCCTCTCTCTCCAAAGGTGCTCAGGAAGAAGTGGAGAAAGTTTGAATTTCATTTATCCTTGGTCAAGGCTGAGAAACTGTGAGAAGCAGACCAAGAACCAAGTGGGCCTTGACAATATGGTCATAGATTATTACACTAGAAATCATTTTTTAAATTTTTAAAAAATTTTTAAAAATTTTTTACCAAGAACATGTATTGGTACATTGTATACATAATGATCACATTTATCATGGTTGTTTTGTAGCCCATTAGAAATTATTTTAGAAGTCATCTAGTCCTCATTTTACATTTGGAGAATCCAACGTTCAGAGACTTCTCAGAGGTGGCACAGACCCTTATTGAGATCCTAGTTCTCTAAAATTTTAGACATATGCCCCTTTTTTAGGTTATAAAAGCTTCCTGATTCATGGATTAATTTTCATATGCCCACTAATTTTAATAGGAGATTTTGGAGAATGTTTAAGGATTTTTGTCCTACTTCAGATCAGGGTCACTCACGTTGGACTTGTCTAGGGTTGATGAAGCAAAAGCATTTGGTTGAAAATCATACATATCTGCCAGTATAATTGTATATCTCAAATGTTTATCTCAGGGGCTGGGGATTTAGCTCAGTGATTAGAGTGCTTGCCTTGCAAGCACAAGGGCCTGAGTTCGATCCCCGGCACCACAAAAAAAAAAAAAAAAAAAAATGTTTATCTCAACACTTGTAACTAAAGACAAGTACATAATTAAATTGTGAGGGGAGAAGGCTTTGGGTATTCACAGACTGCTATTTACACCACCCAGACAAACATGATTAACAGGGCAAATATATCCTTGTGAGCTTCAAATGCAGTGCTTGTTTACATTAAAAGTCTATTCAGGTCACATGAAGGAAGCAGCTTTTGAAATGAGGAAGAGCTGGCCAGGCTGGAGTTCAATAATGGATCTCAGATCCAGGCACATTCCTGAGGACCTAGGGGGTTTGGGGAGGGGGCCAGTCAGGACCACTGAAGATTTCAGGGTAAAGGAATAGGGCTGGCTTCCACTCCTGTGGGTTTGTGTGCTGGCTGTTCTTCCTTTAATGATAGGCAACCTATTCCACTGATGATAATGACAGTCCTTCCAGGCAGGGAGAAAGGTCTGCTTATAACAATTTTGGAGAAATGTCTAATTATAATAACAGTTTTCATTTATCTAAGGCACTTATGTTTTGAAATGACTCTTACATACTTGAATGCATTTGGATTAATTTGCTGTGCATTTGTCTTGTTCTTTTTGAGAAGTGACAATATCGAGGTTCGGAGAGACCAAATGATTTAGAGAGATTAAATGTTAAAGTCCTAAACTAGGCATTGAGGGCTGGGGGTGTAGATCAGTGCTTGCCTAGCATGTGGGAGGACCTAGCTTCAACCCCAGGACCACCAAAAAACAGAAAGAACAAAACAAACAAACAAAACCTAGTTGTTGAATTCATGTCTCCTTTTTCAATTCCTCTGCGTATGCTGTAAAAATAAACCAATCAGAGATCATGAACATATCCAGATTTTGAGTGTGCTTATCCAGTGAAAGTATTTTGAGAAAGAAAGCAGATATATTTCATTTTTTCCCAATAGGGCTCTGGGTTTGTGAATGTCCTTTGCTTACAGCTTGAGTAGTGCAGATGGATTCCAGACCAGTCTGTTCTTTTTCCAGGTGGTGTTCTTTCACACCTCAGGCTTTGACAGTAATGATCAAGGGACACTGCTGCTGCTTTTAGGATGGAATGGATTAGATCTGGGAGTACTCTGGTTTGGAATTTAAATGTCTCCCAGAGGCACATGTATGAAAGATTTGGTCACCAGCTTGATTAAGACGGGTGGTAGAAACTTTAAGAGGTGGGCCTGGTGGGTGCTCCTCCCAAGGGGACTGTGGGACTCTGGCTCCTCCCTTCTCCCCTCCCTTTGGCTTCTGGGTAATGAGTTGAGTGACCATGCTTTGCCACCTGCTCTCACCACAATATGCTGCCTCACCACAGGACCCAGAGTGATGGGTTTGCCAGACCATGAATTGAAACTTCCAAAACTGTGAACCAAAATAAGCTTTATCACATTATAAGCTGATCTATCTTAAATATTTCTCTTTTTTTAGTGGTAATGTAGTTTATTTGAAAAAGTAAAGAGTAAGAAAGAAACTGGCTCTGCAGAGCAAACTTGGGCTAAGTAAAAGAAGGAAAAAAGTACACCCTGAGGCACACAGGGTGGGTACCATGAGACAGCCATGGTAGCAAGCTCTTCATGGCCTCGGTGTCCTTTTCTGCCATTCCCCAGAAGGGAGCTCACTGTTCTCATTGCAGAAGGAGCTCAGAGTCTTGCTGTCGTTGAGGATGGCTGTTGTTTGTTCTGGGAGAGCTCTGGTCTTCATCTCTGCTGCAAGCATTGTATCCTGGTTCCAGTAAAGATTTCTTCAGCCATTTAGTGCAGATGCGGACGTTACACGGGACATTGCCGTGGGCTCCCAGCTCTTGATTGGATCTTTCAGGTCTCTAGTGCGTAGACAGACATTTGGCCCTCTTCCTGCATTTGGCTTATGGGTGACTATTGCAACTTGTAAATGTCCTGTATTAAATCTGCTCTCTTGCAAACAATTGGCTCTAGAAAGGTAACTAATACAAAATGCATCCCGGTTACAAAGGCACATCTGAGAACAGGTGCAAACCGCAGGTGTGCCCAGGTCTCTGATAGGGAATGGTGGGGTGCCCCAGAGGAAAGATAGGTGGAAGGACCAATTGTATTTGTGATGTTTTATTTCTTAAGCAAGATTGGGAACTTGAGTGATGATCTTATTGTTCTCTCCTTTTTTTTTTTCTTGCCTAAAATCTTAATAATAACAAGCTGGGTATGATGGCACATGCCTGTAGACCCAGCACTCTGGTAACCTAAGGCAGGAAGCAGTTTAGCCGCTTAGCAACTCCCTGACTCCAAATAAAAAATAAAAATGACTGGGGCTGTAGCTCACTGTAAATGCCCTGGGTTTGATCATCAGTAATAATAATAATAACAATAGAATAAGAAAAATGCCTGAAAATTTAAAACTTTTAAAAAAAATTTTTTATGGTACATTTTAGATGCATGTAGTGATAACATTCATCATAGGGGATTTGTCCCTGTACATGATATATTTTGTTGCTTCTTTTTTCCCATTCCCCTCTCCTCCCTTCACCCCTCCTTCCACCTTATTTACAAAAGCTTTGTTTCCATTTTTTCCTTCCATTTCTTATTTCTCTTGTCCCTCCATTCTCCCCCCCCCCCTTGTTCCCTTTCCCATTTGGACATTTTCTTCCCTTTCCCAATATAATACATTTTAGTCTTTATTTACACTTTCAGTTACTCACACCAGAGAAACAATGTGGTGTTTAAACATGTGTGTCTGATTTATTTCACTTAGGAGTATGGTCTCAAGATGCATCCATTTATCTAGAAATATCTCAAGCTTATCATTCTTTATGACAGAGTAGTACTCCATTGTATAAAAAAAGCACATTTTCTTTATCCATTCTGCTGTTGATGGGCATTTGGGCTGTTTCCAAGATTTAGCTATTACAAACTGTGCCGCTATAAACATGGGTGTGGGTAGCTGTGATATCAAATACTTCTTGTAGTAACAGAAAACTAACATGGGGCTGTCTCTAACTAGTATTTGCCAGAGGAATAAGCCATTCAAAATAGCATTCCAAATAATTATCTCAAACCATAGTCTAATGTTCATTGTTTTTTCTCATTATAAAAGAAATTTTATAGATTTATTTGTGGAAAATTTAAAAAGTGCAGAAAAGTATAAAGAGGAAATCAAGTCCACCTAACAAAGGGTGACATTGTGGTGGCTGGGGAGAACAGGGTGGAGTCAGGTTGGTGCCTGTCTGGGGAAGGGTGCCAAGAAGATGGCTCAGGGCTGTGGGCCACAGGATTTCTGCAGCCCTGGTTGCTGGCCAGGAGCTGTTCCAAACATCTACAATGGAGCCCCTGGCTTGCTGCGGTCAGTGATCTGTCACCTTGCCTCTGGTTTCCTTTCCCTTTGCTTCAGCCCTGCTCTTTTCTCTTCCTCTTCCCCTGTGGGTGATATGTCAGTGGCCACAGCTTTGGCAGTAAGTAGAGAAGTTGCCAGCATGGTTCTAGCTTTAGTAGGAGCTTGTTCATCGCTGGCCAAGCTCAGACCTTGGCTCATTGGCAAGGGCCTTTTGCACACCTGCCCCAGTGTAACCCTCCTCCTTGTCTTTTTTTCTTTTTTTTTTTGGTACCGGTGATCAAACTCAGGGCCTTGTGCTTGCAAGGCAAGCACTCTAAGCACTGGGCTAAATCCCCAGCCCCTCCTTTTCATCCTCTCTGCTCTTACTTTTCTCTGAGTCACCAGAACCTCTCACTGTGACTCTTACAATAGCTTCCTAAATGGCTCCTCTCCAATCAATTCTTTTCACAGAGTAATATTTTAAAAACCAAAATCAGAACACATTCTCTTATTAAAAACCTTTTAGTGGTTTCCCATAACACAGAATAAAAATGCAAACTCCTCGATATGGCCCTGTGTGACTGGTCCCTTCCTGTCTCCTGTAGAGTTTTATACCATTTCTCTTCTCCCCATTTTCTGTGCTTCCACCACTCTGCCTTCTTTTCTATCACTAGAACACACCAAGAGCATTTCCACCTTGGGCTTTGCACTTTCTACTCCCTTTTACCTCAGCCCTTGGTATGTGTGCCTCCTTATTATTCAGGTTTTAGGTCTATTATCCATGTCTCCACCATTCCTGCTATCAGAGCATCTTGTTTGTGTTCTCGACAGCATTTGGCATTTACTATAATCTATAATTATCTCGTTTGTTTGTTTGTTTGTTTGTTCTCTTGTTTAGTGTCTTTGTCACCTGGAATATAAATTCTATGACATTAGGAAATCTCACCTTGTTTACTTCTGAACCCCTGGAATCTAGAACTATGGCACACAAAAGATACTTGAAAACTATTGTTTTAGCCTGGGTTCCCTCTAGAAAATGAAATCTGTTTCTAGGGATGGCAAGCATTTTGAGAAGTGGTCCATGCCAGAGGAGTGAGGTTGGGAAAGTAAAATAGTAAAGGAGGGAAAGCCAACACAGATGTCTCTGCTCTGACCACTCGAGGAAGGGAATCATGGTGATGGGGATCTTTTGTGGCACCAGTTGTCTGAGAACTGTGCATTCAAGGGAAAGAAAAAGGCATATGGACCCCCTGGAGTCTGTGCCAGCTTCGGCCACAGGCTCAAATTTCCATTACAGCGTTCAGGACTCACTATATGAATTGAAAGATCTAGTGCAAAATTGAATTACAGGTCCTTACTCAAAAAGTATTAAGAATTTCAAGATGAAGATGGCACAAGCCAAAAATGAGGCCCTCCCAAGTGCAGAACCCTATGCCACTTCATGGGCCTCATGCCTGTGTGCCTTTGGTGTGCGATAGATGCCAGGAATGTTCCTGCAGCCACCCCACTGGGTGTCAGGGTCAGAGAAACCCCAGGAGCAAGAGCTGGAGTGACAGGGTATGGGTAAAGGAAGGTACTTCCAGTTTACACACGCAAGAAGCAGCTTGCTCAGCAGTAGCTAGAGGAAAAAGGTGAACTGAGGGGATGTAAGGCCAAAGTGAAAAATAATAGGTTCAGAGTTGCTATTGCTTCTTGAAATTTAGCTAGAAATGTTAAATAGTAATTTTGAGAGTAATTATTCATGCATTTTTGGTAACATTAATGGCTATAACTCTTGCCCATTAAGTATGGTTTGGCTATTGATTCATTGTTTGAGAGCTCATTTAATATTTTTATTTTTAATTGTCATTTATTAACACTTTGAAAAGATTTACTCTGGAAAACGTCCAATGGATGTTGCCTTACCAGTAAAAAAGTAAGTCATTAATTCTTTTTTTTTTTTTTTTTGTGCTGGGGATCGAACTCCGGTCCTTGTACTTGCAAGGCAAGCACTTTAACCGATGAGCTAAATCCCCAGCCATTAATTCTTGATTATAATATAGGATACACAATAAATTATATTTACATGCAAAGACTAGACTAACATACACAAGGTAAAAATACAGTATTTTAATCTGCATTTTTAAAATTTACATTTTTGGGGTTGGACTTAGCTCAAGTGGTAGAGCGCTTGCCTGCTAAGTGCAAGGCCCTGAGTTTGATCCCCAGCACCCCCTAAAATAATAATAATAAAAATTTATACCTTTACATACAGGTTATAAAGTTGAACATGCTCTGTATAAAATCTTATGTGTATAGGGTTTATATAACCCCATTCTTATGGCTGTATCACCATAGATTTGCTTTAAAGTATAATACTACAGGCGCAAAATCTTTTTATTGGTTTAAATGAGGTTGTATTTCTTATGTGACCTTCACTAACTCAATAAATTATTCCACGTTTGCTTCAATTTAAGGCAATTGATTCTAGATCCAGGAGAAGAAGTTCTATTTCCCTATGTTGTGCCCAAGGCAGACATGGCTAATTGACCGTGACATTTTTATTTTCTCTGTTCCTAGATGTGGCTTTATAACATGGTAAGGCTGCAGAAAACTACTACTTATGGAAAGGTGTTAACAATAAGCTAATATTTATTGAAAGCCAACTATGTACTGAGCACTTTATCAATGTTACTTCCGAATTTAATACCCGTCATCCTGACCATGCAGACAGAAATACATCTTCTTTTTTGTATTGAGCACCAGGGTACTCTTCCCCTTCCTTGAGTGTCATCTTATGCTACCTGATAAGCCCCTTTCATGCCACCTCTACCTGACAGTCTGGTTGATCATTCAAAGGACAAAGGAGCTCTTTTTTCTCCACACTATTTGACAAAACCTCAAATGTTGATCTTCCAGTTGTCATTCCACTAAAATAACTGTGTGTACATAATGAATGCAGGACAAAGCACTTTCTACGTCAGCACTGCGCCAGACACATTAGATAGTCATGTTGTTTAGCAGCAACGGAATCCTACTGACAGACTATGTGAACCATCTTTAATTTTTCTCTTTCTTTTATATACCACTCAAGAAGTGAATTAATTTCAGCAGAGCTTGTTCAGTTAAGTTTATTTAGTAATTCATTCACTTATTCTTTCAATGATTTTAAGTGAAATATAAAACAGTGCTGGTTTCTGGAGAAGCATTAAGATATCAAGGTCCTAGCTCTAAAGCATTCAGCTTTGTGGAGTATAAACTTAGTGTAATGAGCTATGGCAACACAGAGAACAGGGTGCTTGAGGAGACAAAGAAGACTGCAAACAGAAGATGGTCTTTGAACTGAGTGTAGGTGGATGAAAGGGGCTTATCAGGTAGGAAACAACATTCTAACTGAAGTAAAATTGCATGTAATGACTTGGATGCTTAAAAAATTCTTTATGACATATTTGAGTTATTACAAGAGATTTAGTAAAATTTGCCATTACAGTAAGTTCTGCTCTTAGAGTGAAGTATATCTGCCAATAGTGGCAAATTGTGAATTACTTCACAATTTCGTGATGAACTCAGAGTAGTCTTTGCTACGTAAATGAAGCTGTTGTACTAAGGAAATAGCAACATACACTACTGAAGTAAAAACAGAAAAAATGATTTGCTGCTAACAAGCTATCTGATTTCAGGTACGACTTTAGGTCTTAGTTGTCTCATCTATGAAATGGAGAGATCAGTGTAGAATTTACTCTTTATCCTTTCTATTAAAAATTCTAAGGAACAACAATGATCCTAAGGACTCACCCTTAGGGTAAAGGAGAAAAGAAAATCAGCAGGTATTTACTGAATCCAACCTTAGTGGGCTTACACACAAAGAAAAGAAAGGAGACAAGTATATATTAATATAAATTTGACAAAACTATTAAAAATTACTAAGTGCTATTATGGTGAAAATTTAGACTTTTGGATTCTAATGACTGAGGGAAAGTGGGAATTCTAATAGTTGGGGAAAAGTGTAATTATGAGTCTAAGTTGGGCTGTTTGAGAAGGAATGGCCAGGTTTATGCAAAGAAATTGGAAAAAGAGGATAACTAAACTCTTTTAATACTGTGTTCTTAAAAACGAAAGTGATCATTCCTGGAACTCTGATCAGAAAGGTTCCAGTAGGCAGGTCAGCCAAGGTTCAGCCAGGAAGGCTTTCACTCACATTGTCACTGCTTGGCTTGGAGGGAGAGAGACACTTTTAGACTCCAACTTAGTGTGGGCCACAACATGTAGAAAAAGATTCAGATGTTTTCTAGGAAGAAACAAATGTTACTCACAAAAAGTTCTACATAGCTATTGCTGTTGTAAAATTCATGTATGAAAATTACTCACATATAATAAATGTTGTATATCCTATGTATAAAGAATAATGTACCTTCAAGTGACCAGAGAGCTAAAACAAATTTGATTGGCCAAAACTATATTTGGAGGTGAATTTTCAGAGGCCAACAGGGGACAATTTGAGGATGATTTCATTCATTTTAATAAATATCTATGGTGCTGGAGATGGTGGAACACGCCTGTAATCCCTGCACTTTGGGAGGCTGAGTGAGGAGAACTGCTGTGAATTCAAGCCCAGCCTGAACTACATAGAGAGACCCTCTCTCAAGAAACCAAAGAGAGGGCTGGGGATTTAGCTCAGTGGTTACAGTGCCTGCCTTGCAAACACAAGGCCCAGAGTTCGATCCCCGGCACCAAAAAAAAAGAAAAGAAACCAAAGAGGGAAAAATGTCCATGGAATGTGTGACAGGCACTGTGCTAGGTGCCAGGTAGACTGTGGAGTTTAAAACAGATACATTCCTTGTCCTTGGTGAGTTTAGAGTCTAGTGGGGAAACATGACTGACAAATAAATGCGTAATAAATATTTCGTTAATGCCTCAAAGGCAAGCAACAGCCTTCAATGAGAAAGCCTGGGGGAGTTTCATTTCAGGCTGATAGCTACTCTTTCCATTGTTAAACAGACCCCACTCAGCTGTCAGTCAGGGATTTCTTAGAGTAAATTTCAGAGTAAAGCAATTGTTTAAGCATGCAAGTGACTTAAATATTGTATCAGAATTTGGTGGCCCTGAGAATTTTCAAATCTCCATCCTTGACACATGAGTCAAAAACTGTTTTCACTCATAGCACCCTGAACCACATAAAAAACCAATGCAATTCATAAGTCCTTTGGGGATTGCTGGCCCCTTCTGACCTACATAAAGTTCTTTGAAATCTTCCTAATACAATGCTCTGTAGAAGTCAAAACCCATTCGCCTACTTCAGCAAGATCCCTGGGAACTTATGGTCATAGTCACCTCCGGCCCTGAACATCTGCTTTTGCAAATGGGTTTAGATTATGAAACATGTTTCTTTCTTGTAAATGTGGTTTCTGTTCCATGCCATGTTAACCGAGATGTCAAACCGTACCACCTTTGATTGCCACAGAACTGTAATAGGATATTTATAATAGACTTTTTGGGAAGATTTGAGAGGAGATGGGGTAAAAAAGTTTATATCAATTAGGATACAACTGCTATTACAAACAAGCCCTATTGCAATAATTTGACAATACAGTTAGTCCTTGACTTCATGAACATTTGAGTTTCAGGCTTTCACAGATATGAATGGACCTTGCATTTTTTTTTTATGCTTTACACTGTATATTTGTGTCAAAGGTGTGTAAGACTCACTTTGTTGGACTTACGAATGAATCCAACTTAGGAACATTTTCCCAGAATGGAACTTGTTCATAAGTTAGGGACTTGCTACTTACTGTATCAAGAAAGAATTCCTTCTTACTTGTACCATGTCAGTTGGGGTGAGGAGAAGCCTGCTCCATATAGTTATTCACAGGCTGAGGCTCCTGAAGTCCTCCATTTGATCCTCTGTCACCAGCCTGCTAGAGAAGGAAGAGAGTGTTTGGATGGTGTGGGAATTATATTGGGCAGGCCTCAGGTGGCACACTTTACTTCTGCCCACATCCCATTGGCTAGAACTAGTGACATGACTATACCTAAACACAATGGAAGCTGAGAAATTTATTCTAGTTTTGAGATCAGAAAGAAAAAAAAATGAGTTTTGTAATTTATCTCTGCCACAGAATTTATTCTATAACAACATAACTTCAAATTTAACATTTTCTCTCCTAGTTTTCAGAGATTCCTTGGGCTTCTCAGTACTAGGAATTTTTAATACGATCGTCAGACTCATGCCTATGTTTCTTCCTCTCTCCACTTTATGTTTCTTTTTCTCTCTTCTCAGATGCCGACATTCCTGTCTATTTTTTCTAGCAGAGTGTTCTGAATTCTCTCTCATTGCCTTGCCTCTCAAAGGATCCTGAGGCTCTCACTGTCTACCTAAATGTTTTGTCAGGGAATAAAGATAATCCTTCAGTAGGGAATTTTTTCCAGAACATTTGTTTACTTGAGGCTTTCCGAGGCCTATATGCCACATACATCTGTGCTTCTGAAATCGACAAAACTTATTTTTGGGACTCTGAAGCCTTATGCCTGGAAATACTTTTAACTCTCAAGATAAGAATAATCTGTTAGCACAAAACAATCCCCCAGGGCCAGTCTGTGCTTTTATCCTCATTTTGGGAAATTTTCCTTTTGTACTCCCCTACTCTAATCTGCAGCCTGAATCTTCTCAATACGATTGCTATGTGTGCACACACATGTTTGTTACATTAGTTCTTTCCTTTTTCATGATAAAACTGAAATATGGGTCCTCCAACCCCAGGGAGAGGAGCAAAAGTCAGAGAGGAAAAATGTATTGGTAGTCTCAGGTCCTTAAATCATCTTGCCCCTGTCCTTTCTGGTCATATGAGCCAATAAGTATCTTCTCTCTAAGCCAGCGCACAGTATTGCCGGTTACTTACTACTCAGAATTCTGATCACACCATAAACATCAACGTTCCTAGAGAGTCATTATTTACTATTGTTGAATTTGTGCAAATCCCCCAACATTAAAATAACATTTTGCTTTACACCTTAGATATGTATTATTAAATGGAGTGTCTGGTTATGATCTGGGTCCCTGGGATAGTACTTATTCCTTCTCACCTTCAGGCTCTGTGGTAGGAAAGCTGGAGGATCATTGCATTATCCCAAGTTTGAGAAAGTGTCCAATTACTCTTTTCCCTTGTACGTTTCTCTGTGGAGAGGAACTTTTCCTAGGAACCTGTGAAATGACAAGCTCCTTATGCACTTACTTGTTGGATGTATTTGAGGGTGTGGAGCAATAGAAGTAGGGATACCAAGGAGAGCAACATCTGAAGTCTGCTGAGCCATCTGGCATTGGTAGAATTTGCCTGCTTGCTTCCTGAAGGTTTTGATAATATTTATAAATAATTTATAACACAAAGACTTCAAGAGAGGATTAAAGGAAGACTCATTGCTATCTCAAGCTGTTGAGAGCAAGCTGCAAGTCCTCAGCTACTTCCCCTCCTACCAAAAAGTGCCAGCTTTGAATGGAAAGGAAACACTCAAACACTTGTAGCTCTATTTCCTCTAAGGCACAAGCAGCTCTAAAAAAAGAAGCAATGTGATCAGAGAAAGAGTTGTAGCTATTGTTTGCAAAGTGATGAGGAAGCAAAGCAGTAGTATTAACAGACTATAGCAAAGACTACAGCAAGCAGAGACTACGGCAAGCAAAGAGAATTGCAAATTAGAAAATGCACATATCAAATAGGATCTACCTCACTGCTTGAGGAGATGTTTGTTTTGTGTATTCTGCAGGTGAAATTGTCTTTCTCTTGTAATGTAAATATTGCCTACTTGTTTCTTTTCATATACCCAGGGATTTCCGAGTTTTAGCCATGTTGTTTTGAAACTGGATGATTAGCCACAGCAGGATACAGCTTTTTTTTTTTAAGTAAGATTGTGCACAAGGCTAGATTCATAATTAGTGAGGTTGATTATATCCACAATGCCTACACATTATTCTCATATGCTTTCCATAGTTGTAAATCTTCAAAAATAAAGGGGTCCAGTATTCTACCACAGTCTCTTGTCTAGTATGTTTTGGACTCACTTGGGATCCTAGCCATCTTGTTTTCTTTTCTGTAAAGGAGGTATCAAATTCTATAAAAACCACTCAAGTGAAGTACGTTGAATTTGGTTAGGATCATCGGATTTATTGCACAAAACTCCTGTTTTTTAAAAAAATTGAAGTTAATCTTAAAAATCAGTTGTTAAGCGTGTCTTAACCCATCTTTCCCTATCAAGGAAATGACTTCCGTATTAATCTGATTAAGATTAGTTTGGTGAAGAAACAAGCTCTCACTCATTTTTGAAGAAAGTTCTGAAGTCACTGCACTTGGTGGTGTTTTCAGTTTGACAAATACTAAAAAGCATTGTGCAGCCCAGGCCTTCTGATCTGTGATATGTAATACAGTACTCAAGTACGCACCACACTGCAGCATGACAACTTAATTTTGCACATCTAGTCTGTGGGAAATACCCAAATGTTGTGAGGATAACTAGAGAAATAGTAAGGCGAGTTGGTGGGTTCCAAGTGTCCAAAGTGTAACTTGACTGGGTTATAGAATAACTAGATTTTGTCCAGTGTTATCTTTACACTGGTTCCCCAAATAAACTGCCCATCCAGAAGTCATGGAGAAATTTTTTAAAAATTTAAAATTTACTTTAATATTTAAATCTAGTAAAGTTTATTGTTTTTGTAGTCAAGTTCCACAAGTTTTAATAAATAATTGTTACCACCACTACAACCAAAATGTAGAACAGTTCCCACCTCTAAAAAATTGCCTTGTGCTATCTATCACCTTTTGTATTCCAAATCCACTCTCTTCCCTCAATCCTGGAAACCACTAATCTGTTCTCTAGCACTCTAGTTTTGCATGAATGGAAATAGTATGAAAAGTGGATTCTATGTCTTTGTACAATACACTGGAGATTCACCTTTGTTGTATATTCCTTGCAATTGCTCTGAGTATTATTCTATTATATGGCTGTTGTACGATTTGCTTTTTTTAATTTTTGGGTTTTTTTTACCAAGAACATGTATTGGTACATTGTATACATAATGACCACATTTATCATGGTTGTTTTGTACCTGTACATGATGTATCTTTGTCGATTTCCTTTTGTTTTACTCAAACTAGAGACACTTGGGTTATTCCCAGGCTTGGGTAAACATGAATAAAGTTATTATAATCATTCATGTATAGCTCATTGTGTGGACATGTTATCATTTCACTTGGGTAAACATCTGGGAGTGAGATACTTGAGAAGTTTTGAAAAACATTCTCACCCCCATGGAATTACAATTTTTGGTTAAGAGGCCTTTGAATATGTACTCTTTATACTGCTTGCCAGGTGTAACTTCTTAATGAGTAAGAATTGGCCTTTTGAGTGGTGAAATGTCTTGGGAATAGAAATAATGATTGTGAAACATTATGAATGTACTAATGCCACTGAATTGTGCACTTTACAATGGTGCACTTTAATAATGGTTACTTTAAATCATACTTATTTTATCTCAGTTTAAAAAGAACTAAAACAAACAAAATGCTCCCAGGCAATTTTGATGTTTGGAAACTCTGATCTTGGAGAGTTTCCTGTGCCTGGGCAAGCTTCATGTTAAAAGGTATCAGTCTTTAATCTCCTTGTGAATCTGTAGCAAACTGAATTTTCCTTAGGAAATTTGGGGAATCTTAAAAAGTTTTGGTAGCTAGCAGGTGAGCCTGTAGTTTATGTGGCCTGGGGAAGTTGCTCTGGGTTTGGATGGACCCAGAATTCTGAGGTCATCATGTTGCTTTGGTCTAACTGGAGCAGTGAGGGGTCAGCAAGAGCCCGAGTCCACTTCCTCCAGGGCTGGAGCAGGCATTTACATACTATTTTCCTATGTATTTCAGAGCAGTAAGTTTTCACAAAGAAAGGTAGGCAGGATCCTACAAAAAGTCTATCATCGAATATACTATTGACTCACTTTGGAAAGCTTTTGTTTTCATTTCTGTAAAATATACATCTACTTTTATGAAAATAACCAAAATGATGTACTTTGGAGTTGGTTAGGATTATTAGCTTTATCACATAAAAATTGCTGCTTTTTAGGTTTTGAGGTTAATCCTAAAAAATCAGTCGTTGAACATGATGTTTTAGCCCATCTATGTTCATCAAAGAAACGACTTCCATATTCATCTTATTAATTTTAATCTGATGAAGAAAGTAACTCATTTTTTATATTTACTTATTTATATATGTTTTGGTTTTTTGAGGCAAGGTCTCACTTGTAGCTCAGGCTTGCCTTAAACTCACAATGTAGCCCAGGCTGGACTTGAACTCAAGGTGATCCTCCTGCCTCAGCCTCCCTAGTTCTGGGATTACAGGCATGCACCACCTCATCCAGCCAAATATAACTCATTTTATTTTATTTTGGTGCTGGTGATTGAACTCAGGCTCTTGTGCTTGCTAGGCAAGCACTTTACCACTTGAGCTAAATCCCCAGCCATATAACTCATTTTAAAAGAAAGTGCTAAAGTCATCAGAAGATTATCAGGAGAGACCAGCCCTATTGCCTGTTGAGACAGTCTTCAGAATTATTTCGGATGCTCAGGATTGCATGGCTATCGATTCACATCTCTCTGGGGGTTTTACTTTTTACTGGAAGAAATACACTACTAATTGCAATGTTTGAATATCTCAAAATTCATTCACTGGCACAGATATGTCAGGAAAGACTTTATATGCATAACTTTAACTATGTTAGAGCATGGCCAAGCCTTCAGAGGAGAGAAAAACTAGCTAGATGTTCAAATGAAAACAGGGTGGTTAAATTGTTGCATTAACAGGGTTGGTTAAATTGTCCTTAAATTGTTGAGTTGTCCAGGCTGGGCTTAAATTTGCAGTCCCTGTGCCCCGGCCTCCCAGAGTGCTGGGATTACAGGCAGCTGCCCCCACACCTGGTTCGAGACTTGAGTTTTAGAGATTGAAGCAGAGATGCAGAGAGAAACAGAGACAAGAGAGACAGAGTACTCCTTGGGTCTCTGTGGAGATCCATACTCCATTCAGATCTTCCTCCAGGCTGTGACTCCCTAGACATCGCCATATTTTTACATTTTTTGTTTTTGTCTTTTCCACATTACTTAACCTTTTATCCACTTGTCAAAATAAAGGATCCTTACAATGAACATTTTTTTTTCCTTCTGGGATTTGTGTGTTCCTAGCTACTTTAGAAATGAGGGAATAAGCCAAAGGAAGACAATAGCTGGAAGTTGGAGCTCAGAGTGACGCTCTTTCCCTTTAGATTTTCCTAAGTCACCACTTTACTGGGGTGTAGCAGCTCTTTTGAAAAGCAGGATCATTCCAAACCCTGCATATTTTCTGTAGAGCTGAGTCTTAGAGTTTGGAGAAGACATAGTTTGGAGTTATTACTAGCACCTGAGGTACTCTGACCTACTATCCAAGGGGGTATTTTCTCCCTTATTCTTGCTCCCTGGAAGGGACATCTTTTCAGAAATACTAGTCTCAATATTGCAGAGTTCGGGGCTGGGGATTTAGCTCAGTGATTAGAGTGCTTGCCTTGCAAGCACAAGGGCCTGAGTTCGATGCCTGGCACCACAAAAAAATAATAATAATAATTGCAGAGTTCTAGGTATTGGTCTTCTCTACTTACCCATGTTTACCTTTTCCCCACTAGATTTCATGAGTTGAATTGCAAAAGGACAGCAAGGCAGAAAGGATTTCACTTGAAGCAGAGATATGGATGGCCTTGGAGGAAGGGTATTGTGTATGATGTTGGGGAGGGGAAAGTAGTGGTGGCAGCCCATTGCCTACTTAGACTGCATCTGAACACAAAATGTGGAAGTTGTAGCACACCACTTATACTTCATCTTCCCACTTTTCCCTGCTTTCTCAGACTGACTGAGGTCTGGGAGTATTTCCACAGACTTGACATTGGGACTGATGGAAAACCATGTAAACTTGTAGGGAGATAATTTGTTTTCTGACTTTTTATTTACATTTCTGGAACTCTTTCCCTAAAACCTGGGGGCTTTGGTGAGTCCCAGAGTGGAGAGCTCCAGCTGTCTCCCCTGGTAGGACTTTATGTACTAGTCCATTTCTGATCACTTCTCTTTTCTCAAACCAACTTCTCATGTCTCTCGTCCTTTCAGAGCTGGTATAAGACTGGACCTCGACTGTGGACAGTGACAGAATTTTAACATGTTTACCCTCTCTCTGCTTCTGGGATAGTCTCTCCTCACTAGTATCTGGAGGAATGAGCAGGACAGGATGTAAGGAAACATGGTAGAATTGTTAGCAGAGATATTTTTTGGTAAGGGGATATATTTAAATGCATTTTCTGTAAGAAATTTACTTGAATGTAGTGGCCTTAAACATAAAAGTCTCAAATTCCAGAGTACAACATAGAAGCATAGAGTTAACATGCACGTCCATCCATCTATTCCTCCATCCAGTAAATAATTACAGAGTCCTCCTGTGTACGTGCACTGTACTATGTGATAGTATTGTGCTGTCTGTTGGGAAGGAGAAGGGAAGAAACAAAGACAAAGAAGATAAGTAACTAACTGACTCAAGGTGGCTATTATTTGGGATTTTATCGAGAGAGAAAGAATTTGACAAACTTGGCTGGCACACACGTTGGTGGTCCTTAAGGAAAATAATATGTAGCCTGTCAGTGACACCAAGACACACGTAATGACATCTTGGCAAATCAAACTTCAGGGCACATTTCCCACAAGGCCGTGGCTCCCTGTGTCTGCACCCTCTTTGGTTGTAATAGTGGTGAGCAAGCTATGTTCAGATGTTAGTAACATCTCTCTTTGTGGGAATAGTGGTGTAATTGTGGACAGAAGTTCATGCTGTGTTCTATTTATAGCTTCTGGTGAGTCATTAATGTTACCTTAGCAAAGGCTAGCTCCAGAGTCAGGCTTACACTACTCTTACCAGTCAAAAACATTCTCACTGGAGTATTTTGATGAAATAAAAAGCAAACTGTAAAACCTTCCTAGCAATTTACAAGTCAACCTTTTAACTGGTATGATATTATCACTTTTAGACCCAATGTTGCAAAGTACAATTTTCAAAGGTAACCTACCAACACATAGAAAAAAAATAATTTCACTGGAGCCTTCTGCAGATTTAAACTAGCAGTTGATCTGGAAGATATGTCATCTAACCTTCAAAATATTTCCACTGCCGGAAGTCTTTATACCCTTTGCAAGTATGCCTTTTATGACATTTCCACACAAGTGATCTTCACACTCGTGACTTTGATTCCAACAGAGAAGTCGTGGTGAAGGTAAGACTGCTCAGGAGAGACAGTATGGTAATACTTTGAAGCAGCTGCACTTTTATCAGTTCAGTCTGAAAAACAATCTCTGTGGTTAAGCATGTCAAACCCACTGTTTGCGTTCATAGCAGCTTGGTGAAAGTTTATTACTGTGAAGGCTGGAGAAGGAGTTGGAGATAACAGGCTAGGGAGTGCTCACTGAAATGAGTTCAAAGGAGTTACTCATCTTCTACATATTTTGTTGGAACCTGATAATCAGATATTACTCCATGCTTTGTTAAATACATAACACGCAACAAAGCTACCAACATTCACTGCCAGGAAGAATTTGAACTGGAACTTTCATACATTTCTGGAACTTTCATACCCTTCATTAGGGACTGCAAAATTGTACAGGTACTTCGGAAGCCAATTTGGCAGTTCTTTTAAAGTAGCATATCATGTAGCAATCTCACGCTTAGCTATATACCCAAGAGAAGTGAAAATATTTAGTTCTGGTCGGGGAGTAGAGTATGTGGTGGATGTAAAACATTCAGACAGACAGATACTGAGCATTCAGCCAGAGGGACCAGCACCTGCATGGCAATGACCAGTCCAAGAAACTGCTGTGAGGAGAATTACGGGGAGGCAACAAGAAGAGGCCGGAGATGCAGCCAGTACAGAACTCTGTGGGTTGCGGCTGGGAGTTTGGCTTCTATTCTGAGAATGATGAACGAACACTAAAATCTTTTAAGGAAAAGGGTGACCTAATCAGATGTGCCTTTAAAATAGATCAGTGTTTTGGTAGTGTGGTGAACACACTGAGGAAGGCAAGTGTGACTGTGGGGAGGCTGTTGAGTTGTCTGGGAGAAATTATGATGGGGCTTGAGTGAGGGGTGGAGCCTTGGAGACATTTTCTTTCAATCCCTAAAGCATCTGAGAAAGTTTACAACAATTCTTTTTATATAATCATATTTCTTCTTCTTAAAGGTATTTATTATAAAACATTCAAAACACAAAAATAATTTATGAAGCATTAAGGCAAATTATAGAACATAATAAAATACATGAAGCCATCTTCTTATTCCAAAACTAGAACATTACTATTATGAAATACTTCTATCTATTTTCTTTTACTATAAATGAATACCAAGGCGGAACAGTTTGTAAAGAAGAGAGACTTATTTACCTCATGGTTCTGTTGACTGGGAAGTCCAAAAGTATGACACTGGCGTTTGATGAAGGCCATCTTGCTGTATTATAATATGGCCGAGGGCATCACATAATGAAATAGAGCAAATGTGCTCTCTTGGGTCTTTTCCTATGAAGCCACTGATGCCATAGTGAGGGGTCCATCCTCATGGGGGCCCTGCCCTCATGACCTTATCTAATCCTAATTATCTCCCAAGGTCCTGCTGTTAAATACCATTAACAGATGAATCTGAGAATAAAGTTTCCAACACATGACTTTCTTGGAGGCCACATTGAAATCATAGCACCTTCTTTATGTAAGACTCTACACTCAATTTTAAAAAGGAATTGAAAACTGTCCTTGGAATACAGTGATATCAGAACTTTCTAGCACTTAGAGCCTGTAAGCATTAGGGTGGCTGCCTCTGGAGGCTGTGGGAGACCAGGATGAAGGCCAAGTCTGTGTAAAAGTGTGGAGGAGAGATTTCTAGGAGAGGACGGAGTTTCAATGGGAGACTACAAAGGTGCCAATCTTGAAATCCTATGCCATAGTGCCATAAAAAATATAAAAACATATTAAAAGCAAAGCTCCCAAGAACATTTATAAATCTGGGTGTTGGTTTCTAAAAATCAAATGTGGAATGGTAACTACTTTTGGAGTATATCCTTTGATTTTTTGGAACAAATAAGATGAAACCATAGATAGACATATATTCACACATATAGCAATATCTATGGCTTATATGTTTTAATTTCTTGAGCTCAGAGGTAGTGGATTCGGAGCAGGACGACAAATTGGATAGAGATTTTGGATACAAGAACGCAGTTACCTTAACTCCATCTTTTACCTCAACTCCATTTTCTAGATTCTAGCAGAGGCTCCGCAGATGATGGCTTGTGAAGCACATGGCACTTTAAACCTTTAAACTATAAATGATTTTGTGCATTTTGTCCGATTTAACTTTTAAAGTTGAGATAATTATATATTTACATGTAGTCATAAGAAATAGAAAAAATAGATAGGAATGGATTTCATCAAAATTAAAAACATTTGTGTATTAAAATATACTATCAAAAGAATGAAAGGCAAACCACAAAATGGAAGAATATATTTGCAAACAATATGTCTGATAAAGGATTGATATCCAGAGTATGTAAAAATTCTTACAAATCAACAACAAACCTATCAAAATATGAGAATAAAAGAATTGAATGGACATTTCTCCAAAGAAATAAAAATGTCCAGTAAACACATGAAGAAAAGCATAACATAAGCAATCATGGGGAAATATAAATCAAAATCACAATGATATGCTACGTGACACTCATTAGGATAAATATTACCCACAAAATCAGAAAGTGTTAGCAAGGAATATGAAATTACACAGCTGCCATGGAAAACAGTATTGCATTTCCTCAAAAATCTAATCATAGAATTACCATATGATCCAGCAATTCCATTTTTCATTATATACCCCAAATAATTGAAAGCAGGAACTTGCACAGATATTTTTACACCAATGTTTATAACAGCATCATTCACAATAGCCAACAGAAATAACTCAAGCGTCCATCAGTAAATGAATGGACAAACAAAATGTGGTATATGCACACAATGAAACATTATTCAGACTAAAAAAAACAAAATCTAGACACATATCACATCCTGGTTGAACCTTGAATACATTATGCTAAGTGAAGTAAACCAAATACAAAAGGACAAAAATTGTATGATTGTACTTATCTGAAGTACTCAGAACAGTTGGATTCATACAATCTAGAGAAGAGGCTGTGGGGAGGGAGTACCGGGGAGTTGTTTTTTAATGAGTACAGAATTTCATTTTGGGAGAAGGGAAAGATCCTAGATGTGGATGGTGGTGATGGTTATACAAAAATGTGAATTGAGTTAATTTACATCAATTATAAACTTAAAAATGGCTCAAATGATAAATTTTATATCTCTATACTTTACTACATAAAAAAGAAGTAATTCCGAGAGATCCTATGTCTTTTACTCAGTTTGTTCCAATGGTAACATCTTACCAAACTATACAACACAATAAGCAATCATCAAATGTTATTCAGATTTGCTCAGTCTTTTTTTTTTTTTTTTTTTTTTTTTTTTTGTGGTGCTGGGGATCGAACTCAGGGCCTTGTGCTTGCAAAGCAAGCACTCTAATCACTGAACTAAATCCCCAGTCCCTGCTCAGTCTTATGGAAAGAGATGAAATGAGTATTTTAGTGACACATGAAAATGACATAAAATTCTAATTTCAATATTCATAAACTTTGATTGGAACACAGTCACATTCGTTAATTTATGTATTAGCTATGGCTGCTTTTGTATTATAGGGAGAATAAAGTAGGTATGATGGAGATTGTACAGCCTACGGAGCATGAAGCATTTATTAGCTGAACCTTTGTTGACTTCTGCTTTAGAGTATAATTAGCTGCAAAAGAAAGTCATGAATGTAAAATAATGTAGAGGAAATAACTGGATAACATATACATATATATTATATATATATTTATGGTGATGGTTGATTGATTGTGTCAACTTGTAAGAGAAGCTTAACTGAATTGGCTCAGCAATCTGACACTCTGGGTGTAGACGATCCACCCTAGAGCAGTTTGTCACCTGGATGGCATAAAAGGGAAATGAAGAAGGACGGATCTTCTTCGGTTTTTTTGGAGGAGTTCCACCTTCACCTTGGATGTAATCTCCTGGTTTCCAATGCAGAATCTTCAGCTTCTATTGCAGACCTATCAGGCTCCAGATAGGAACTTGTAGGGGACACTGCAGTGAGCTCCAGACCTTCGGCTGGACCCTCCAGATCTCCAGTGCACAGACTCTTCTGCACTCTTCCACGTCTGACTTTGTAGGCAGCCCTTGTAAGCCAATCTGTAAATTCTTCCATATTCATATATCTTGTATCATATCTGTTGTTTCTCTAGTAAGTACTGACTGATACACACACACACACACACACACACACACACACACACATACATGTATACCTTTAAGCAAATCAAAGTGGTGAATTGTCAAGAGTGTGTTTATAAAACTACAGTTGATGCTACATGGCCTTGTTGGGAACCTTAACTGTTTCCAAGATGCCTCTTAGCATTGTTTTTTGTTGATGTTGATTTTTTTTTTTCTCTCTTGCTTTTGGTCATTGTTCGAATGGATATGCTTTTGGGGCAAGTTATGGAAAACATAACTGAATGTAGTTTAAATTTAGAAATTTACTTTTTTTTTAACTTCTTCATTTTCACTTTATTTCCAGAATCCACAGTGTTTGCCAATAAGGAAAAGTAAGGCACAGATAGATTTAACATCACAAATTAAACATTTAAAAATTCTTCATCTGCAGAGCTGGTGTAATTTGAGGCTTAATTTCCAAGAGGCACCTTTTAGAAATTTGCATTTTTATCTTACATTACAATTCTAGAAGAAAAGGTGTTCTTCAGTTGATTAACGCAGTAACTCAAATATGTAACCAAAGAGCCCAGCTCTGACTACTTTTCTGCTCTGCCATCTTTAGCTTGTTCTCAGGTTCGCCCTCTCAGAACAGACCTGTCTGTTGCTCATGTCCCACTGTAACCTGATATGATGATGAAAACTTGTCCAGAAATCCCCTGGCAGACTTCCTCTTTGGGCTGCTCACATATCTGCTGTAGAGCCACAGCGAGAGGACTAAAATATCATGGTTGGCCCACATGAATCGAGATTCACCTCTAGGCAGAATGTTTCTGAAACACATTGTCATTTGACACTTAAGCAAAACTGGGGTTTTGTTACCCCGGGGAAAATGTGAGAGAATGAAGGGAGGTAATAGTGTGTGCCATGGTCATAGTTTGAGAACTGGACTCTCAGATGTGGAGTTTACTGTTTCCACTAAACACAGGTGTGCAATAGTGATGCACACATATCCTTCGATGAGGAAACCTGAATCGTTAGACATCTTTTCTTCATTCCTCCTCCCTCCCTTCCTTTAAAAACTGAAAGCTAACTTGGTCTCTCTTCTAGGGGCGTGAGAGATGGAGAAACAAAGCCTCAGATTTTGTGAGACTTTGTTCAGTGCGTGGTGTGAATGTTTGTGTTGTTCTCCTCCTCTCGATCTCATAGGTTCAAATCCTAACCCCAAAGAAAATGGTATCAAGGAGGTAGGGGTTTTGGGGAGGTGATTAAGTCATGTAGATGAAGTCTTCATGGATGAGATTAGTGCCCTTGTAAAATGGGTACCAAAGGGCTAAGTGCCTTGACCCTTCTACCCCATAAAGAAACAGGAAGAAGAGGCCGTTCAAATGAAATAGGAAACATTGGACACTGAATATTCTGGTGTCTTGATCTTGAATTTTCCAGCCTCTAGAACCAAGAGAAATAAATTTTTGTTGTTTGGAAACTATCCAATCTATAGTATTTTGTTACAGCAGCCAGTTTTGTGTTTTGTTTTGTGGTTTTTTTGGTGCTGGAGATCAAACTCAAGGCCTTGTGCTTGTGAGGCAAGCACTCTTACCACTGAGCTAAATCCCCAGTCCAAGGCATTTAGTTTAAATCATGAATACAAACATATTTGTACCAACAATCAACACAGCAACAAATCTTTATTGAGTATGTACTACGTTCTGGGTTTTAGGGATACAGCTCTTAATAAAATAGGATCCCCCAACTCCTCAGAGCTTACCTTCTATCAAGTAAATTCAGAGTATTAATACCTAAAGTGCCCATTTAGTGTTTTGTTATATCTGAGGTTTTTTTGAATGTTGACTTTTCTTTCTTAGATGATGCAACTCAGTAGTACTCATCTCAACTTGTGGGTAGAAATAAAGCACTAAGATCAATCTGGTACATCCAGAATTTCAAATTTACCCAGTCAGCTTACCCCTTCTTTTTAAGAATAGGAGAAAAAGTTAGAGAAAGATATCTGATGGAAATAGAGAAAATGGATCACTGATATCAAGGAGAGGGTTTCTAGCTGAGGGAAGTTGTAGGGGGTAGTTCCCACAGGAGAGAAGTCCAGGGTTGAAAGCTTCCACAACCAGGGAAATTGGGGCAAAAGGACATTGTAACTGGAAATTCTGGAGTAATGGTAAAACTCTATTCTTACTCTGATGAGAATCTGAAATCTTGAGCAATGAGCTATTTGAGATAGTGGTTCTTAAGGTCTGATCTGTCCCGTGGAAAACTGACATGACCAGAGTTAACCCCAAAGACTCTTTTCCCTGCCAGGCAGCTGCTTTCTCTGTTGCAGCCTGCCCTGGCAGATCAGTACTTGCCTGCTTCCTCCAGGAGGTCTAGTGTGCCCACACAGATAGCTCAAGTCTTGAAGAGAGGGTCTAGGGAGGCTGGACCTCCTCTTTCCGCAGTCAGATCTCTTTCCTGCCTGTTATCTGTAATGCTATTCATAGGGCCAGGGTGCCTTCGCACTCTTTGCCAGGCCCTTGAGAATCTTCTCTTGGCATCAATCTGCCCCTCAGTACATGGAACTGAAATCCCGAGTACAGCTGGGGTATTAGGACGTGCTCTTAGAGCATCTGGGTTTTGTTAAGAGTAGTAGTAGGGACACGTGGGGTGGGGCAGAATCTGGGCATGGCAAATGTGATGGTTGATTGATTTTGTCAACCTGAGTAAGGGAAGCTCAACTAAATTGACTAAGCAATTCCACATCCTATGGTGTGGAAGACTCACGCTTCGGGCGGCTTGTCGCCTGGATGCTATAAAGGGAAATGAAGAAGGACAGATCTGCTTCAGTTTCTTCAGAGGAGCGCCAGTCTTTGCCTCCACCTTGGACGTCATCCGCTGGCTTCCAGCGCAGACGCTTCAGTTCCCAGCGCCGACCCTCAGCCTTCCCGCGCAGACTCTCAGCCTTCCGGCACAGACACTCAGCCTTCCGGTGTAGACTAGCCAGGCTTCCGGCGCAGACCCTCAGCCTTCCGGTGTAGACTCTCCAGCCTTCCGGTGCAAACCCACCAGCTGGTCCATGGGGACTTGCGTGGGCACTACAGTGAGCTCCAGGACTTTGACCGGATCTTTCAGAACTCCAGGGTGCAAAAGGGCCCTCTGTACTCTTCCACGTCCGACTCTGTGGACAACCCTCGTAAGTCAATCTGTACATTCTCATATATTCGTATATCTTTTATTGTATCTGTTTCTCTAGTAAATACGACTGATACAGCAAAGATGGTTAGAAGCAGTTGCCATATTCGTGTTCTCTGAGACTAGGTGATAGGGTGCTAGGACGATGTGAAGGGCACATTTGCTGCCCTTGTAAACCGGCGGAGGTATGAATGTGAAGGGAAGTGGGAGGGAAAACAAGGATACTTCTTCGTACCACATATCCGGCTCTAGAAGCTTATATTTTGGGATGGTAAGTAAAGATTTTTTCCTCACTACATGTCCATATATCCACGCTAAAACTATAACTAAAATCCTTTTGAATGTTTTGTTAACTCATTTCCTTAATTCTCTCTTGAGAAAGGATAACGTGACAACAAAGCACAAACAATAATTAGAAGCAAAGGGTGAAAGAGAATATAAAATGGAGGCAGGAGTATGACAGCACCATAATTCCTAGGCATGACCCAGCTGCAGATTTAACTTTGGGGTTACCGACAACCAGCTTGAAATGGGAACCTACTGCTTAGATGGTTCACACAGTTGAGAAAATAAAAAGGCCAGTCACTCCCCCCTCAAAAAGAAAAAAAAATAAAGTACAACCATTCCTAGAACTGAGACGAGAGAAATTCTTTGGCGAGTCCTCCAGAAAAAGACAGCGCAAGATGTTGAACCAAGTGCTCAATTATATCCCTCAAGGAGCTCCAGCGTTAAGCCCTTTCTAATAGTATCCTTCAGTACAGCAGATTCTACGCTGGGGAGGATGGGTGGTGGTAGTGGTTTCTTTGAAATTTCAGTGTGTATTCATAACTTTGAAAAGCCACAAACACATTGAGAGTTTAGAACATTTCAGTGGTTTAATGAGAAAAGATAAAACAGTCTACCTTCTAGTAGAAGGAGCGAGTTCTGACTTTAAAGCTCTGGTATCACTGTTTTCTTACTCTATTAACACACACACGCACACACACACACTTCTCTAAATTTTTATTCCATAGTTTGGCTGAATTAAGGAAAATTTGTAACATCTGTTTTAAAATGAAAAAAGAGACATCAAGGAAATGAGGAACTGAGACCAAAGCAATAAATTGTAATTAGAAATTATTCTTTCTTATACAATGGTGGAGCCAGGTTTAGGCAAGTCCGAACAATTTTAGGCACTTTTTAAGGAAAAGATGTAAAATTAGGAATGTAAAAATTGGTATGAAGATAAATACACAGAGAAAAGAAATCACGAGTTCCTGGAACAGGGTTAGGGGTGGTTCATTGATAAAGCATTTGCCTGGCATGTGAGAGACTCTGCTTTTACCCCAAGCACCCCCTTCCCCCCAGTTACTGGAGCCATGGAGATTCATGTCTTTCTATGTCCTTCTGAGATTAGGGGCTTTATCAGAAAAGCTTAAATAGCAACGATTCCCGAATATGACCTGCACCTCCCCCTTTCCCACCAACAGCTAACTCCCAGCACTCACAGGGGCCAGGGTAAGGGAACTGAAAGGGTAACATTATTAATTCACTGCTTTATGGAAAATCTCAAGTCCCATCACTAAGTCTATTGTCATTATCCTGAAGACTAAGGTGATATTTTTCTTTGAACTGCTACTGATGAGACCCCAAATAAATCAATGCTTTTCTTTGAAAATGACTTCATATCCATCTGGAAGAAATAATAGGTCTCAGCTTCATTCTTTGCATGTAAAATGATGACATGGTTTTCCTTACCATGTGGGGCTAAATATGGGTATGCTTGGCTGCTGTGCAAGAGAATTTCCAGAGAAGTGTTTTGGGGACAAATAGGAGGAGCATGAGGTTTTCTGTGCTCTGTGAGGCAAACAGCAATTTGGTAAAGTCCGTTTTGTTCTAATGCATCTTCTGTACCATCTTGCCCTCTATTTAAATTAATTTTATTTCTTGCATTAAGAGCTACATGCAGGTTTTCATCGACAAGCTATGAGAATTCTAACTTCAGCTTTGTAAATAAGTTGAAGTTAGAAAAACCAAATGGAAAAACCATCTCCGAACTGAAAAAATCTTGTAAGTTGGAGAAAAATTAGGGATAGGATCTGCCTGTTTGGAAATGAAATCTCGTGCACATGGGTTTTGCTTAGGATGTTTTCCTTTATTTCTTGTAATTTTACTCTGGGATTTGAGCAGTGTTAGCATATTTGCCACACAATAGGCTTCCTGTAGTGAGAGGAAGGAGTTCTGGGTCGAGTTTATCTGAAGGGAGGTAAGGGCCTTTGATGAATGTTTAACACTGAGTGTAAATGGTCAGAGTTTTGAACAGTAAGAATCAGGAAGATGCCTGGCATGCTGTGGTGCCTTGTAGCAACCAAGCTCCTGGCACTAGTGAATTCCTCTCAGGTCCCTGCAAGCTGGCATATGCTGAGGAACTGGGTTGGTGCGTGTGCCCACAGGGAACAGGCTCTGCCCCAAGGCTGGAGAGCAAAGCCTAGGACCCTCAGGGCGGATTATTTAGCCCCTGATCATCTATTGCCTCTGGAGAAACATTTTAGAATTAACACCTCTGTTTAGGAGGCTGTAGAGATGCTAATGAGAAAGCATGAAACAGATCTGCAAATGAATTATTATAGGAAATTATAGGAAAGGAATGGGGAATGAAACATAAGAAAGAAAGAAAAGGAAACAAAGGAAAGAAAACACGAACTCAAATCCAGTGCAGGGAGAAGTAACAGTAAAAATAAAAGGGAAATTATGATGAATGGCACATTGGAAGAAGAGTTTTTTAAGAAGAGTTTTTTAAGATGGAGCCGGGAAGCCACCGAGGGAACAGGACTTCCGCCTGTCTCCAGCTGCTGCCCACAGTGTGCACTTTGCTCACCCTCACCCCTTTCCTGCATCTGGGACAACCAGATAATTACATTTGGATGCCTATTAAAGTTATTAGACTCTTGTTTTCTACGGACATTCCTATTCTGTTTGTACATCCTTTTCTTTATCTTCTATCAGTCACTAACCTGTTATTTTTCAACATTTCAATAAAAGTTTCCTACAGAGAAATTTTATTTGCTTTGTAATAAGACAGCACTGCTTACCCATATAAGCTCCTACTTAACTTGCTTTCTTCTTTGTTGTTGTTTTGTTGGTTTTTTGTTTGTTTGTTTGTTTGTGTTTTTGTTTTTTGAGTCAGGGTCTTGCTATGTAGTCCAGGCTGGTCTTGAACTCACTATGGAGCCCAGCCCGGCCTCAAATTTACGGCAATCCTCCTGCGTCAGCCTGCTGAGTGCTGGGATTTCAGGTGTGCACCATCACACCCAATTTGGCCTTCTTTAGAACAGAGTTTCAGAGCTATATGAATCTGTGTCTCTCAAATTGCAATTCCTAAGACCCCAAATAAAGTTCTTGTAGTTTTACATTTCTGAGCTTGAATTGATCAACAACTGATACATTGTTTTGAGGCATATAATACAATAAACACTCAGTAACTCAGTATATTTTCATAGAGATTTTATTTGGATAAAAATGTAAAGTATACATTAATCTTTTTTTTTTTTTTTTTTTTTGGTGCCGGGGATCGAACTCAGGGCCTTGTGCTTGCAAAGCAAGCACACTAATCACTGAGCTAAATCCCCAGCCCTACATTGATCTTAACAGGAAATCTAACTTGATTAGTTTAAGGCATGTTCCTCAACAATTAAATAGGTGAGGAAAGCATTAGAAATCCACCTGGTGTTTGCTTAAGTGCCTAAAGAAGAACAACTGTAATTGATTAAAGTAGCTGTGTTTCTCTAAGCCGATGCTGCTAAAATTACTTCAAATACTTGAAACAGTTCTGTAAGACGTTCAGACATAAATTTAGCATTTTTTTGAAAATGTTATTTTTCAAAATACTGCACTGGCAGATTGTGGCTTGCTTCTAAAACTACTGTCTTTATCAAGGTAACAAAGAACAGCCTTATTTCATAATAATATAATTCTCATTTATTTTATATTTCTTGTCTACCAGGATTTGTACCGATTTGGTTTTGCATGTGTCATTTGAGATTAATTTTTTTTCGAATCATAATCTTTACCCACTCAAAATTTTAAAAGATGTGCATAAAGTAAGTCTGCGTACCTTCTAGCACATTGTACTAAGCTTTAAATATATTATCTCATTTAATCCATACTACTATCCTATGTAGTAATTACTGATATCATCTTTACTTGATGGGTGAGGAAATTGAAGCATTGCACGTACTTACCTCAAATCACAAAGAAATAGGACCAGTATCAGAATCCATGTCAGTTTCATCACCTCTTCAAGTCTTCCACATTATCTTTGCACCAGATGGCTTCAGAGCCTGGACACCCCACAATTTTTCCCATCCTTCAAGGCCCCCTCATAATAATAACAATAATAACATTTATTGACTGCAGACTGTGTGCCAGGCACTTATAGACATTGTCTTATTTAATTCTTATAACATCCTTGGGAGATATGTTCTATTACTATCTCCATTTAACAGAAGTAAAGCAGACTTAGAAAGTTATCCAGGGGTTGGGGATTTAGCTCAGTGGTTGAGCGCTTGCCTAGCAAGTGCAAAGCCTTGAATTCAATCCTCAAGCATCCAAAAAAAAAAAAAAAGAAAGTTATTTTGCTGGTCAGTGGTGGCCATCCTGGTCTGATCTATGGCTCTTGTCTCCCAGCCTGGGCCCACCGGCTCCTCAAAGTCCTTTCTGACTCCACTGGCTTGGAGTGATTTGTCTTCTCTAGGGATAGCTTTAGTGCTGCTCATTACAAACCAAGACATAGCGGACTGCAGAGCATCCTGCATGGTTCTCTGGCAGCTCAGCATTCCAGATTCTTCTCTTTTAACTTTGCTCTCTGCTCCTGGAAAGCAAAGGATCTATTTTTTATTTCAGTGCTGGAGATCAAACTCAGGGCCTTGAGGTTGCTAGGCAAGCTCTCTAACCACTGAGCTAAATCCCCAGCCGCAAAGGATCTATTTTTAATGCTCAGTCATAAGGCAGTTGTAGAAGTCCTTATAAAATAGAAAATAAAAGGACTAATAAAAATCAAGCTCTTTAAATTTCTGTCTAGAATTATATCATCAGCATATTTAATTTTTGAAAAATCAAATATATGTGCACTGGGAACGGTGAAAGAGGGAAAAATGGCAAGTTAGTGCAGTGATTCTGTCTGCTACCTTTCTTCCAAGGGCTCCTGCCTCAGTGTGGGTCTGAACCACCAGGTGGGGTCCACTTTCAGTGACTTAAGGTTTGGGTTCTCAGGGAGTAGATGCCTCTGAGCCCAACTCTACTGCTTCGGGGCACCTTTCTTCTTTTCTTTGTTTTAAAAATACAATAAACTCTGAATACAATGCTGGAAGAAAATCTGACTATATAGCCTACTTGCGGGAAATTAAAGGGTTCTTAAAATTGAGCATACATAGTTCCTACCTTTGGAACCTAGCCCTAATCTAAGCTGTGACTACACTGTACCTAACGCCGAGGGTGTTCTTTGGCCAGAAAAACTTCAGATTCCTTTAGTTAACACTCTAACATTGCAGGGAGGGAGGCAGCAAAACTTAGAAACTACTTCTCACAGTGAAAAAAGATCTGTGTGTTAAAGGAAGTTATTTTTTCCCCCCCTCATCAATCTCTGGTGACAGTGTTTCCATTTGCAGAGTAATTACAGGCATGGCCTCTTTTTAAAGGAAACAGCAGCATACTCAGCAATGGGTCCTTTTAGCATAAACGGTGAAGGAAAGGGGGGATCAGGGTGCTGGGTGATATGGACAATTGGATTAGAACAAGTTTTCTCCCAAACCTCCTCTCCGTGGTCTTATTCCAGCAGTCCTGAGGGGGATGATAAAAAGGTCTTTTGAATAACTGATAGCTTCTTTTTCTCTTTAACCAAGTACATTAGCAGCTATCCAGATACTTGACTCTTAACTCCTTTTGGAAGCAATCCTGGATCACTGGCTGGGCTTTGGGCACACTGCCCAGACCTGTGTGGATACATGTAGCTTCCTGATCCAGAGTGGCCCCAGTTACAGCTCTTGCCTGTCTTGTCTAGGTCAGTGTATCCACAGGGAATGGATTAGTTAAATTTAAGGAGGATTAAGTACAGTTTGAAAGTAGAAGGCCCAATCCTGTCACTTCTCTGCCCCCCCCAAAAAAAACAAACCCAAAAAACAAAACAAAACAAAACAAAAAAATGCTTCCCATGGATCGAACCTCAGCCCCGGGGCCATTTCCTTCAGGAAATCCTTCTTGAACCAACATCAGTTGCAATTCTGGCCCCATCTGGCACCACAGCCCATACCCCTTTGCTCCCACGACCCCATACAATGCTCAATTGGTCTATCTGTGTGTTTCTGTGTCACTTGACACTGTTAGCTCCTGAAGAATAAAATCTGGATTTAATTCATTTTTGCATTCTTGGAGAACAATTGATCTGCATGGGAATTTTTCTCTTTCCATCTTCTTATATTGTCCTTGACTTTATTTTGCTTTGAATCACATATTTTCAAATAAAGAAAAAGCATAGAGAAGAATATAATTAATGTTCATTTATCTAGAGTTACCTAAATAATTGCTAACCCCTTATCTTATTTACTTCATCTATCTTTTTTTTGTCTGGTTGGTTTTTGTTTTTGTTTTGAGCAGTGTCTAGCTAAATTGCCCATGCTGACTTAAAACTCTTCCTCCATCTCTAGAACAGCTAGGATGACAGCCATCTGCCACTGTACCCAGCACTTCGCCTGTTATTTTTGCCCAAATATTTCAAAGTAAATTTCATTTATCATGATATTTCACCTCTGAATACTCATGTGTGCATCGTTAAAAATGAGGCTGTTTCCCCCATAGAACCATACTCTTAACTGTACCATTACCACAGTAAAATAAGGTCTTGTACAACTAGTTTACTCAAGCCAGAATCTACTCCTCAAGGCACACACATTGTACATTGTTGTTTCATCTTCAATTTCTCTTCTCCCTTTTCCCACATTATTAATTTGTTGAAGAAATCAGACCAGTTCTGTTGAAAGCTCCATTTTCGTGGTACAGTTTCATTTCCCCTGACTCCTAAGGTGGGCATGACCTGAGGGAGTCACAGCCACCAGCGTCATTCTTTGTCCCTATCATCCAAGTGTAAATCCCCTGGGTATGGACTCAAGACTAAAGGTTCATCTGCTCTGCACCCTGCTTTCTTCTCCCTTTCCTGGCCTAGCACGATCTGGAGTGAAACTTCCTATAAAGTAGTTCATTGAAAAGAAAGATGTGTGTTATTATCTGTTTATTTTTTGTGGGAATCTTTTTGGTTTATGTCTTCTCGTAGTCTGAGTAACTACTTTGATGATTATGATACACAATGTAATAGCTATTGTGAGTCTCATTATTTGATTATTGTCTTATTTTTTCATCAAATAAAAAATTGAAAAAAATAAAGTAGCACCTACACAGCTTTCCGTATAACTGCTGGCAACACCCCCATGAAGCCTCTGTTGCCCTTAATACAAGATAGAGAGAAATCTGAGGCAGGCTTCTTTGTGAGTTGAGGCCACTATTTTTCAAAATGAAATTAAAACACTGTCCTCCTAATTTCCATGAATTCAATAAACCTCTTTAATTCATCCTAGAAAAAAATCTGTTTTCCAAATGATGTAAGGTTCAGTAGTTCCACCACCATCTCCTGGCCCTGGACAGATAGTCTCCAGACAGACAGATCACACTGATGGCTATTCCTGTCAGAAAAAAAAAAAGTTTCCATGGCTTTGACTAAGAAATGTGAGGAGGGAATGGGTCACAGTCTCCTAGTCTCTGCCACAGTGTTGACAGAGAATCATCTTGGCTGAGATGCACCAGCAAGTCTCAGCCTAGGACTAGCAGGATCCACTTTTTATTTTATGAGTAAGAGGTGGAGGCAGGGAGAATGGAGGAGGTAGGGAGTTTCAGAGCAGATCACAGGCTCTGGGCTAAGGCTGGTCAAAGAACATGAGATTTTTCAGGCACAAAGAGGAATGGAGTCATGCCAGCAAGGAATGTGAGTTGGAAACCCTAAAAGGACAGTTTCTTCCAGCCTGATGTGAATATTTAAATGTTGATTTTGACTCACTGGGTTTCTGTTTGTGTTTATTATTATTATTATTTTACAAGGAAAAAACTCTCCAAGAGCTGTATTTCTAAGGGTGGAGTAGATCACATTTTATTCTTTGGGAACATTCTAGGCAATGAAGGGTAGAGATGACTTTATACTTTTAACTAAATTCTCAATTTATGGGTCTATTAAATCTTTTTTATTTTCTGTTCTCTCTTAATAATTCTGTTTCCTGTTTTTCCTCTCTTCCAGGATGCTCCCTTTCCTTGTCCTCCCTCCTCCACCCTTTTCCCCTACTTTCATTTCCGTGGCTGGCAAGATCAGAGCATTAATTGATTTTGAAATAGTCACTGTGGAAGTTTGTTAAATCTTTGGACGTTTTCCTGAAGTGGGTCTATGCCTTTCTTTTTTTGCAACAGTTTAGAAGGTGTGGTGCTTGCGTGTGTGTGTATGTATGGGGGGCAGGTACACTGGTGGCAATTAAGATGACTTCTCAAGGAACCTGACTCTTTGTGCTGCATAAAAGCCTGGGTTTTTGGTAAATAACTTAGCCACCACTTTGTTATGTGGTTGGTATGGAAAGCAGGTTGCTGAGAATGGCAAGGAAGCCAAAACCATGCTCTTGAAAACTACTTTTCAGTAAGCACCCTGCTGATGCACACTCTGGGGTGGGGTGTGGGTCCCCTGTGCATAAAGAGGTCTCCACAGCCTGCTGGGTCTTCAGTGAGGCTGGACTTTCCTCCTCTGGGTAAACCTAGGTGTTTGGGAGTCATCTTTATCTTCCAGGAGTATATTAGGAAGCCAAGTAAGTGACAGGAAACAACCACTCGGGCTTTACAGATTATTAATGTTTTATTGAAGTCAGTGAATATGGAAACTGGTAAAAACAATCATAGAAAAGATACAAAATTGAAGTTGGGCATAGTAGTATGCACCTTAATCCAAGCCTCTGGGAGGCTGAGGGCTGAGGCAAGACGATTGTAAATTTCAGCTCAGCCTGGGCAATTTAAGGTCCTACCAAGACCATGACCCAAAAGAAAAAAAAAGTAGAAGCTGGGGATGTGAAGACTATGACTCAGTCCTTAGTGCCACAACAAATGAACAAACATAGAGGAAGGAAAGGAAGGTGTGTGTGTAGAGGGGAGAGAACAAGTTAGTACGTTCTAGTTGTGGATAACCTGCAATGTGGGCTTCAGGAGGCTGATTGTAGTAGTCTAGAGTGGATTACACTGGTCCTTTTCTGGATTTCTACTTTTAAATTGTCATCTACTTCTTTAATACTCCTCTCCCAGGGCCATCAGATCCTCTGGGGCTTCAAAAACCTTCCTTTTATGTCCTTCCCCAACATTCCAGTGAAGGAAATCTCGCTGAGAAACCTATGATCCAGAGTGGCACCCAGAATTCATCAATGCGCATGGCAGTCCGCGTGCTGCTCCCTGGAACTTGGACTGGGCCCCTCTTGGAACCATAGTTGGTGGGTGGGATTTAAGATCTCTCGGTCGAAAGAATGGAAAAGATTTAATGACAGGTTTTAGTTTTGCTCACAAATGAAACTATAATCAGAGAAAAGTTGTGAAATTTTAGTTGGCTGTACACCTTTAAAAAAATTGATCTGTTGGGGAATTTTGCTTTTACTTTATGAGAAAATAAAAGCCACAAGACAGGAACTTCCTCAGATTCTTGCCTTGAACTTACTTGCAGAGGTACTTATCGTTTCCTCCTTCCACTCCATCATACTTGATGAAATTTCTCATTGCCAAGGCCAGTTCCAGGGCTCAGCCTGGTGGACGTTGCTCCATTGTAGATACTTTCTCCTTTTGCTTCATTTGCTATCGATTCCTTCCCCATCAGCATTTAAACAAGCCCAGGTTTCTTTCACCCATAAAATAACAGTTTCCCTTGCTTCTAATCCCTTTCTACTTACTGCCTCATTTTACTTGTTTTGGTTCTAGGCACGTTTATTGATAGTGTAGTTCCCATCACCATTACCTTACCCTCTACTCGGAAATTCTTCTTGAAATCTGGGTTCTGTTCCAACATTCCTCTGGCATTGATGCTGCCAAAATCACTAACAGATTCATTGCTAATTTTAAGCATCACCACTGCCCCTCGGCCTTATCTCTGACTTGGGCTCTAAATAGCATCTGATACTGCTGACCAGGGTCTCAAAACTGTCTTCCTTCCTGGGATTTGGTGACATCTGTCTTTTCACCACAACTTCTTAGACTCCTTTGTGCATTCTGTTTCTATTAATATGTTTATTGTAGGATCCATAGAAAATTCAATAGTTTACTTATCATCTCCACATAGAAATCCTATTAGTGTTTCAGTATGGGCATGTCTTAAATCAAGCTCATAATTTCCACCCCTAAACCTGCTGCTCAACTCTAGTCCCTTTGTCAGTGAATGGTACCATAATCTCTCCAGTTGCTGAAATCAGAATCCTGACATCATTCTTGACACCTCCCTTTCAGTCAATCAGTGAGACCCATAATTTCAGCCAGGTAGCTGAAATCTCAGCACTCCGGAAGGCTGAGGCATGAGTATTGTGAGTTCAAGCCCACCTGGTGGGCACCTTAATAACTGAGACTCTGTCTCAAAAAAGTAAAAAATAAAATACTGGGGATATAGTTCTGTGTGAAGGTCCTGGGTTCAATCTTCATTATCACCCCCAAAAAAGACCTACCAATTTTACCATATGAATATCTCCAGATTTATTTACTTTTGAGTTAAGTTATTCTCATCTAGTTAATGGAACAACCTTGTGAGTAGTCTTCCTGACTCCATTTCCAACTTCTTTGTTTCCATTCTTCACACTACAAACAGTGTTCTTAAACATTTTCATCTGGCTGGGCATGGAAGTGCACGCCTATAATCTCAGCACTCAGGAGGCTGAGGCAGGAGGATCATCATGAGTTTGAGGCCAGCCTTGGCTACACAGTGAGTTTAAGGCCAGCCTGAACTACATAGTGAGACCTTGTTTCAAGAAAAAAAAAAGGAAACATTTTCATCTGAGCATGTCTCCTATTCTTTATTTACACAAAAGCATTGGATGGAGGGTGAGTTTCAGGAGGAACTGTAAACTTCACAAGTTGGCTTTCAGGGATCTTCATTTTGTGTTCTTTGCTTGCTTCTCTGTTTTTTCTCTGCACCCCCCCATCTCTCTCACCTTCCTGACTCCATTCAGCCATATGGAAGTTTTGCAATATTTGGAACACCCCTTTTCATTTCCCAGTTTCTGTATGTGTAGTTCTGAAGTTTTTCTTTTCTCCTCTTCTTGACTAATTCACATTGATGTCCTAGACTCAGGTTAAAAATATGAATCTTTCTCAAAGCCTCTCCTGGTTTTTAGGCACTCCTGGAGCCAACACAGCACACTCAGCAAAAGTCTTATTAAACTGTATTGTTGATGCCATTCTACTTACTTGTTTCCTTCACTGCTGGAAACCTCTCAAGGGCAGGACTGGTCTGGTGGCCTGTACCATTTCCATCCCCCTGCACAGTGCTGGCACAGATAGTTACTGAACAAATGTTTATGACTGCAACCCGTGCTTATGGGCAGAAGTGGTTCAGTGACATGGCCTGGCCTGAGAACATTAAATTTTTTGTCCTCCTGTTCCTTTCATCAAGAATAATATTTGTCGAGCACTTACTGGGGGTTATGTTATTTTCCAAGGGACAGAAAAAAGCTAAACCACTTCCTTATTTCTTTCATTGAAGCGATATTTAAATAAAACCACTTTCATTTTTCCCTTTTATTTCTTTGGTGATTAAAACTGAGACTTGGGACTGGTGTGTAATAGCTCTGAAAGGCTAACTGCTGATGGGCCGCTGTTATGCAGCACTGATCTCAGGATGATGAATGTCTTGGTTATTCTTCATATTTGTTGGCCATGTATACTGACCGTTCATTATATCCCTGGAACTATTAATGCCCAAATAACACCATTTAACAGCATACTTATTTAAGAATCGTTTTTAAGCTTGTTGAACAGAATCACTCGTTTCCCATCTCTATTAAATAAATATTAAACTAATACTTTTGGCTTGCTTTTTGGCATGCAACGGCTAATATGTATTGTGTAAAAGGGGGTCATCGTGAAGCACAGTAAAGTTACTATTTGTGATTAGTGGAATTTTGGATGATTTCTTTGAGAAAATATACCTACATGTCTGATATTTTGAGTCTATTTGGCAAAGACTGTAAATAATATATCTTTATGATTGCTGTAGAGGGTGACCTTACCCACACTTGTCATAGAACAGTTTGCAGAGGCCTAACAGGAACAGCAGGGTTCCCTGGATCAGGTTACTCCGTTTCCATCTCCACAGAGAAGAAATTGTACCGTTTAGTGCTTCCTTAAACCACCTTTTGAACTTAAGAGAAAAGGTGTCAATAAGGTCAGTGCGATAGTCAGAATCTGAGCAAAACTAAGAGGTAAAAGCTGAATAAACAGAATTAACTAAGCCAAATCAAAATATTATTTTTATTTTGTTTATTTTACTAGAGCTCATTACTTTTTAAACTAAAAACTTGCTTGGTGGAATCAGGTGGACTCAGCATTCCATCCTCAAACTGATTTTTTTCCATATGAATATTTGAATTGGAATGAAATAAAAATAGTCTCATGTTTCTTAAGTAGAGCGTGAACCAGAGTTGTTTTATGTGCAACCCAGGCAATAAGTGAAAACAAATGGCCATTTAGAGATTTTAATTCTCCAAGCCTTCATTGCTGAGCAGTTTCTGAATGTGGCCGAGAACAAAAGAGTAGGTATCAAATGTCCCTTCATCCTAAACTGAGATGCTAGAGGTGCTAGATATTTTCACAGAACTAGCTCATTCTCTCTTCTAGGCTTTATACAAACTGGTCGTGAGGCAGGGAAGGTAGAAAGACTCACCAGTGGAGAGGTGCACTCCTGGGGCCTTTTTCCCTTGTTCTCCATTAAGATGTGCCCAAATGGAAAGAAACCAGTGTCACCTTGAACTGTGTCTTACTTAGGAGAACTCCCTAGAGTACGGAAAGGGCCCCAACAGCAAGGGAACTGAGTGAGATGATCTGTAAGAAGTCCCACTGGGGAAAGAGGCAGTGATGCTGCACCCTTCTCCCTCAATCCTTCTCTCTGGGTGACCCTGAAGTATCTGACAGTTGGAATCCTAGGAGGTTGATAACAGACAGGAGAAGAGGCCAATGACAGACCGTCTTCTGATTCAGGCTTCCAACCATGAAGCAGACCCAGGCTAGAAGTTTAGATGGGAATGGTGTTGAGGTCTTGATATTAAACTGTGTGAAATTTTTTTCCCTTGTTGCCTCATGCATCCTAAGCAGTGTTCTTCTACTGAACTACACCCCCCAGCTCCAAACTGTTCTGATCTTTTAAAGTAACAAAGTGTTCTGGGATCTGGAAAAGCTATGGGACTTGCCTGAGATTTTATCTGCAGCTTGGAAAAATGATCCACAAATTCAGTTTACTACTAAATGTAAAATTAAAATTAAAACTGCTTTCATGTCCACATTCTGCTAAGACTATCTTCTTCAAAAAGTGGGTTATGTATACATTCTGGAATGTTTGTTTAGAAAGACATGTATCTTGATGCTGTAGGTTCCTTTCATGTGTATGTCACGCGCGCACACCCCCCCCCCATATATTATGTGTAAATATAGACTTTCACAGCTGCTAAGGTTTTTGGAAATGTTCTAATTCAACATACTCATTTTATAAATGGGGGAAATGAACTTTTGTAGTATCTCTTTCAGTTCTAAAGTTCTGTGATTTCATGGTATAGGTAGCTACTCATTAAAGATACTGAAATAAATTATTCTTTTCTCTTAGGGGATAGCTTAGACTCTCGTAAAGCAGACTCAAGGAACTGCTAATGCTGGAAGCACTAGTTGGCCCTTTGCTGCTGCAGGGCACACAGGATGATTGCTGCTGCTTCTTTTTATTTTAATTAGCTTGGAGACCTGCCTAAGTAACTACAGTGCCTGATCAACAGTCAAATTTGGGAGGCTCATCACAGAGAGTTTGAAGATTGCCCTTATTTTAGGCCGGATTATTTCTATTCACCTTCAGAGAACATTCTGGCCCTAACCTGTCCAGAAGTTGAGGCCTGAAGGCTTTTAAAATGTCAGTCTTTCCACAGAGCTGTGACTCTGCATATCTGGGATTTTCTCCTTGCCCCTGTGGCAGAGGTGAATCCAGAATGATCTTTCAAAGAAAGGAGAAAGTAGGAGAGCAGAAAAGTAAGCAACAGCCACACTCCTTTCATCTCCTATTTCCCATCTTCTTCCTCTTTTTTTTTTTTCATTCTAGATTGTCCATTTAACATCATGGAACTTCTCCCTTGACAAGGATAAACCAGTTACCACATGTGTCCTGATGGGTAGGAGGTGGAAAAAGAGGTACACCTACCAATGGAGTCTGGCGAGCATCCCATGGTTGATGGAACAGCAGAGACGCTTACTGGTCTCAATGCACACCCCTTCTGTTCTTGTGCCCTCGATGGTTATGGCCCTCAGGAGCAAGAAGGAGTGGGTGATTCAAAAGTCAAAGTAAAGAGGCAATTGTTTGAAGCTGTGAGAGTTAGCGTTTTGAGTATTGAGACAAAAACAAACTAATGAGGAGCATGTGGACTTGGCCTTGAGAAATCTCTTGAGCATGGCTAGAGTTCAGTAGTCCGACCTCTCGCTGAACTCTTTGCAACTGGGAGACTGAAGAAGAAGGCCTGAACACAAAGATGTCTGCTCAGTCTCAGGATCTCTCAGCACAGTTTCATTCTGACTGTACCAAGACACTCCCCTTGTGCCACCTCTGAGCTAAAAGTCTCTTCTACCTTTAAGAGTGTTCACTTCCTGCTTAGTTCAAGATGCTTGTCATCAAGTTCTGTAGTCAAAACCAGTAACAACTCTTGTTTTGCTGAGATTCTCCTTTATACTTCTACATGACAAGGAGTCTTAAATCTTATTCCTAACATGTTGCTTTTAACACAAACTGGTAAAAATCACCTTTTAATAGAATCATTATTGACGTCAGTCATTATAATAACTGGGGAACCAGGATAACTAATAACTATTGTAATAACTCCCAGATCTGAGAAATATCAAAGATTTGTAATGAATGTCAAGTGCTTAGACCATGTCTAACACAGAAGAATGTCTGCTGTGCCAAAAAATAAAATTAATACAAAATTTGTTGAAGGATTTTAATTGTCTTTTGTGATTTTACATTTGCATGACATAGTTTTGTTTATTTTTTGGGTTTTTTTAGGTGCTGGGGATCAAACTCAGGGCCTTGTCCTTGCTAGGCAAGCGCTCTATCGCTTGAGCTAAATGCCCAACCCCCGTGCAACATAGATTTGCAGTTTTAATCACCACAAAATAGAATGAATGTTCTGATGAGCCAAGCAGATGAGTTTGATCTTATAGACAGAAAAGGGAGGAGGAAAACTGAAACTGAAAACAAAAAGCAGATTGGTTACTTTTCTCTAAAGGTTAAAGCAGCCTTATGCCAGCTTAAACTGGCTTGTTTGTGGATTTGGCTAATACCCCTCTCTCTTCTGATTTCTTGGACAGTTAAATAAACAACTTGGATTTGGGCTTGGTCTGTGGAAGTTTAGCGCGAGTGACATCATTTTGGTTTGATCTCTTGGGCTTAGTTCAGGATTTCTGGCAAAGCCCCAGGCCTGCTATAAAATTTTATGTAACAGCTGCTATTGTTACTTCTTTCCTTTACTTAGGACTTCAACTAAAAACAGCTAATGTTCAAGACCCACCACTGATCCCCATTTGTTTTTCTTTCCTATTCTCTTTGGTGCAAGTTTGGATGTCTGTTTCCGTTCCTGATCTGTACTTTTCTCTCTTCCATCTCACAACCCCTGGCTGTAAAAGTCCCTTTTTTAAGTCCCACCCTGCGGCCTCCAGTTCCTTCTTCTCTACCAAATGTCTTCTGAGAAGTTCCTCTTAATGAAATGTCTTTATTTCACATTTAAAGAATCTCTAAATTAAGTGCAGTGTTTCCCTCTGGTTTCCTATGACTTTCCTTACATTGTATCATTCTCACAGGAAACACAACTCAGGGGAGTCAGGGGTATTGTAGCAACAGCAATTCTAGTACCTGGAAATCAGGATTTATGAAATGTCAGAGATTGTGTGGGATAAAGTAAAAAAAAATAGAACCTGAGATAATTAACAGTTTTTGTAATGGTCTTACTTGTATAAATGCAATCTGAAGAATTTTAGTTGGCATCTTCAGGACAGGAAGCTTTATGAAAATGGGCATCTTGTATTTATAAGTGCACATAGTTCGCAACTGTTTTGCTTGATAGATCTTTCCTTGGAGAAGGGAGAGTTAGCAACAGATAGCAACCAGTAAACAAGAACAAGGGAATGGATTTATTAAAGACTAATGTTTCTTTTGAGGTTTGCAACTCTATTTTTTTTTTTTTTCATGGTGCTGGGGATTGAGTCCAGATCCTTGCACATGCTAGGCAAATGCTCTGCTCCTGGGCTACACCTGGGCCCCCTAACCCTACTTTTTATGGTGTTTTTAATTAACAAGTATTTTTCTTTGCATCAAAAGGACACTAGCAATGTTGACAGGACTAGCATAGTTTATAAAAATGTATGTCTTCAGGGCCTAAATTGCTATTCTTCCACCATAGTATTCATTTTTCTCTTAAAAAGTTGTCAAGAAGACCTACTATTCAGATTAAGTTTAATTGAACAAAGTTGAAAAAAGACGATTACTCATATGCTTATGTGGGTGACTTTTTTTTTTTTTTTTTTTGATACTGGGGTTCAAACTTAGGGCCTTGTACTTCCAAGACAAGCACTATTACCACGGAGCTAAATCCCCAAACCCTGTGGGTGACATTTTAAAGTAACAACAACAACAACAACAAAATCCTACCAATGTTTTACATTCTCTTAAGTCACTTCTGATTGTAAAGTGGTCTGTAAAGTTAACTTTCGAACATCGAAGATAAAACGTACCAGAGAAACTTCTTTATGTGTTGTTCTGTGCTTCTTGACTTGACTGTGAACCAGCCTCACACTGAAATCAAAGTAGGATAGTACTGTTCTTATCCTGTGCCCCAGCTCTTTGGGTCTGCACATATTTGGGTCTGTCAGTTTTCTGTCACAAGGGGACTGCGTTGAAAGTTGATGGGTCTTCCAGGCCTCTTTCCTTCCTTTGCCCCCTTCTAGAGGTCATGAGCACACCCACATGATGGATAAGTGGTTAAGAAAAATGGGAACAATAAGAATCAGTTTGTTTTGCTTTTTGAAAGCAGTTATGTTAAAAGGTTTGAAGAGAAAGTAATGGGCAATCCATTAAAACACTGAGGCTCAGGAGTACTTTTGAAGCCTCTCTACTTTCTGCTGGTGTAATTACCATAAAGGAAACTTGCTACGTCCTGATACTCCTGCTCCTCCATCCACAGAAACAAATCCTTTCCTGTAGACTAACTGATGTAGAAAAGATCAATCCCACATGAAATATCATTTTGAGAAAAAAAGAAATAGCAATGTAAAACACGTATGAGACTGGAGCAGCTTTGTCATATACTAAGATTTCTTTTTTCCCAACAAGTGATCACTTGTAAAAAGCAGTGCAGGGGCTGGGGATTTACCTCAAGTGGTAGAGCGTTTGCCTATCAAACAAAAGGCCCTGAGTTCGATTCCCAATAGCCCCCCACAATCCCCCCCCAAAATAAAACTATGTGGATTTTCTCACACTCTGGCCATATACAAGCCACAAAAAGACTCTTTCATCTGAACTTCAGGATCTTGAAGAGGTACAATGTTAATATTTTGGATTATCATTTTTATTTTTTTGTGTGTATTTGTACGTGTCTAGAGTTGTTTTTATTTTTTAAGGCCCTGAGATTGTGATTCTGGGACTCTGTAACTTCAATTGGAAGAATGAAAGCAGAGAAATAATTTTGAGACTTAATATTTTTACCTTTATTTAAAGGTAATTTATTGGCCTCAAATCATGAAAAAACGAAGAGGCTAAATAGGGAATATATAGTGGAACGACTTTTTTCTCTAATACATTTAGGAAAATCTGTATCAGTTAACCTCATAAATTTGTTATGTCCTTTCTAATTTATGTATTCTTTTTCTGCAGAAACTACCACAGTGCAGGCAGTCAATATATATTTGTTGAAAGAATGAATAAGTGCACAAATACATTACAGTCATTTTTTTGGGGGGGTCCAAGTTAAAAGAACAGGTGGCAGAAAATGAGATAATTTCCAAATGTCAGCATTAGGATCAAACCCCAGAAGGTCATCCTGCCTATTGAGTGATGTCTGAGTTTTGGGGCCAGGTATTTTAAGCTAACTTTTCTTATTAACAAATAGTGATGGTTACGCAACTAGCTAAGTAATTTTCAGACTCATATACATTCCTTTCTGAAAACACACACACACACACACACACACACACACACACACAAATCTATATTTTGCCTGGCTGTAGGATTCTCGTTTATCCTTCTTTTAGTCTTTTTTCTGTTGTCAATTATGTAATACCACAGACTAAGTTTTAATTGAAAGTATTTGATTGGGCTTATGGTTCTATAAGCCCAAAGGGAAGGGGCACCCAGTGATCGCTTCATGGGCAGAGTCCTGGGGCAGCATGTGGCATCACATGCATGTGTGTGTCTCCTTCCCCTCTGGTCTATCTCTTCTTAAAAAGCCACCAGTCTGCGGCCTCCGCCCTAAAAATTTAAATTCTAATCACTGCCCACAGGCCCTACCTCTAAACACCACAGTGTGGTTTAGTTTCCACCCCCTTATTATCTCACAATGGGGACTAAATTTCAACACAGGAACCCTTGGGAGGTATACTCAAACCTTAAATTCTGGAAGAGCTGGCTACAGGAAAGACAATGTCACATTCATTTCCTGCCTGAGTTGGACTCTTTACTGCCTACAGTGTTTATTTCTTAGCTACAAGGGGAGCTGGGGGAGGGAGAAGCTTTCGTTTCCTGAGTGTTAGTAGGATGTGGGACTGGTAACAAAATCAAATATGAAGCCACCGAAGTCAGAATTAAGATCAGATTTCCTACCTTGAACAGAAAAGCTGATTAAACTGACCTGTTGCTATTAATAAATTCTGAGGGTAACCAAGAGAAACAGCTATCATTTATGAATACTCATTAAGGTGTGTTGGGCTCATGACGAACTCTCAGGGGAAATCCCATTTTGGGTGCAGCACTGAGTAATAGATGCATATATTACATGAGTTTCATTAACCCTTGGATTAAATTGTATACCTTGAAATGTTAAAATTTAATATGATAAAACCTAAGGCTGTTGTGATTGCCTTGAAGAATAGGTTCTCCAGCAACAGTGTTATCAAAGGCTTATCTCAAAAATACTATTTAATTTAAAATGTTTACAATTCTGAAAGATTTTAAAAAGTTATATCCAATAATATGCTGGGTCTAAACAAACAAGAAGGAAAGGGGAAAAAAAGGCCTGATTTGTAGTGTTTGCAGATTTCCATAGTACAAATATTCCTACCATTGCTGATTTCAAGATACCAGTGATTAAACAGGTTCACCAAAATTCTTGAATATTGGATTTAACAAATTAACTCCTTTAAGCTAGTAAGAGCTGGTTCCAGCACAACCCACACAGCAATACATTATTCCTTTCATAAGCCTTTATTAGATTAGTACAAGGAGCTTTATGGAAGTTTGAATCGTCATCCAAGGCTGGTGGACTGCAGGAAAGGCCAGTGGGCTTATGGAAACATACTCGCTGAATGCCCCTAGTATGGAGACTGAATGGGTAAAGATTCTAGGGAGGAGGTACTTAGATCTTTTCAGTTTGCTCTTCCTCTCTATTTCTTTCCAAAATCACTTGTTCAGGGAACACTGAGATACTCTGGGGCCTAGAGTGAGCCACTAAGACACATGAGAGTATTACCTTGGTATTTTGCTTTTCTTAAATTCACTTATCATCTGTGTCTGAGAAAAATCCTCTAGTGGCTTCCTTTTAACTGTAAAGCATAATGGTGTTTGGATTTCCTTCCTGCTTATTGTTTTTCTCTTACATACTTTCAGAATCTCTGCACTTCTCATCTAGTCTAGCAGCTTGAAAAAGTATTTTCAACTACTTTTGAAAACCGGTCCAGCGTTATTGCATCTGAAGGCTCCCTTTAGGATCTTATACTTCTTTTTTAATCCGATGAAGAAGGATAGTACTTGTAGCCCTATATCTCAATGATAGATGTGATCTGATTAAATCTACCTCTGGAGCTAGTAGAGAAGTAGAGAAGATAGAGTTGCCATGTCCTGATCTGTGAGCAGCGTCTGAGGGGTTGGTTGGGGACATGAAGCCTGTCCTTCTGAGGCTGAGGCCAGCCCTTTGCTTACTCATTACAGTTCTCTGGGCTCTGAGATGTGGCTTTGTTTCCTAATAACCTGTCTCTTTATTATCGGTATCTAAGGAGTCAGTAAGTGTAATTACCTTCTCATAAAAGCCTTTTTGGAGTACTTTTATGTCATGTGAGAAAAAACAAAGGAAATAATCTCTTTCTTTCATCTTTCATATCATTTATTATTATGTCACTGGCCTGGGTTCATGTTGTTCATCATGGTCATCTGTTGGTATCTGGGTTCAACTGTTACTGGATTTGTTACCCATGCAGAGCCAATGATAGCCCACCTTGTCCTTTGCTTTGTCTTCCTGTCTTACAGCAAACCTCAATCTCCAAAAATTCAACTTCCTATCTGTATGTCAACCAAGTAGAGCCTATACTTCATCCTTCAAAGGGAACTGGGTATCTTTCTCTTGCTCTCATTGTTCCTCGTCTGTGGACCACTAGCAGTTTGCAAGGTGATTTGCCATTCACTGTTGATAAAATTTTTACTAGAGATTTAATGATAACAAATTATTTCCTATTTTTCATATATCAATGTGAAAGTTAACTTTATTCTTCTAGTGACAATTGTGCTAGTGTAACATCCTGAGTGAAAACTCTTCAACTTTTCACACATTTTACTCCTGACTTTGTGGATTTGATTTCTGGGGAACTCACTCAATCCAGAAAAGCAAGATTGGGCTAGGACAAAGGTCAGAATGGAAGTCATTTACTTTGAAAAGCTATAGTTTTGATAGTCTTCAAACTTTATAAGTCATTACTTATAGTTTCTACATTAATGTCCAGGAAATATGTAGTTCTGATAGAAATTTCTTCATATTAAAGTATCATTTTCCCTTGAAGATGATAAAAAGAGTCTAGCTGCTACCTGTGAGAGCTGCTATCGTGTTGCTTTACCAATTTAGTTTTTTGACTTGGATATTATATTTTATGCTAAAGTCAAATATATTTTTTTCTAGTTACCCAGTCTATTTATTTATTTTTAAAATTTATTTTAATGGTACATTTTAGATGCACATAGTGATAACATTCATCATAGGGGCTGAGTTACCCAGTCTAGACCTATGGTTAATTTCAAAAAATTGTTTTAAAGGGTTGCCTTTAAAGTGTCAGGAAGCATTTGCTTGGAGACATGAATTGATAAATTTCAAGGAGTAGAGGCAAAAGTGAAGTTAATGGTTATGTTAGTCTTTCTGGGAGGCATTATATTTCTAATCAGTCGCTTGGAGGAGGGTTTCTAAAATCATATAAAGTGTCAACTAATCAGCTTGTATAGTTGGAAGGGATGATAAGCTGAAGTCACAAAAATTATTTGTACTGGTTTAGTCCTGGGAAGAAAATATTGGAGTTGTGTTTACTGGAAGAAATAAGACCTATGTTAATCCAGGTGATTACCAAAGGAAACTAAGAAAAATGGGAAAAAATAAACAATTTTAACTTCCAACAATTATAAATAGTTTTTACAAAGTACTGGTTGGTAAGCACTTCCCACAAATTGTAATAGCAACTACATTTTGCCTGTACAGGTGTACAAGCTGACTAAATATAATCAGAAAAGAGGCTTTGCCAAAAGTGCGAATGAATCTTCTGGAATAGAAAAGTGATGGTTTGGGCATTCTGTGTGTGGACTACGGAACTGACACAGCCTTACTTCTAAGCACTGCCCTGCTGCATGATTTTGGGCAAATTAGTTCTTTTTCTGATTTGGATTCCTTGTCTGTAAATGGGGAGGGTGAAAGGGCTTATCTTATGAGTTGATATAGTAATTCAAATAAAATAATAAATGCAAAGTTTTGATTTTTATGTATGTAAACAAATTGATGTATTCTTAGCAATGAAGGGAGATATGTGATTCAACAAGAAAAAAATCCATTTCACAAGAAGAGACTTTGATATTTTTGAAAGTTAGACATTAATGGCTGTAACACAACACTGGGCTAACCAATTTATAAAGAGGAAAGTTTTATTTTAACTCACAATTTTGGAGGTTTCAGTTCATGGCCAATTGGCCCCATTGCTTTTGGTTCTGGGGTGAGGCAGTGCATCATGGCAAGGAGTACACAGTGAATAAAGACACTCAGGTCATGACCAGGATGGGAAAAAAGAAGGAGAGGAAGGGTCTGGGGTCCACTGTTCCCTTGGAGTGGACACCCAATGACTGGAAGACCTTGCATGAGGCCCCATCTCTTAAAAGTTCCACCATCTCCCAAGCACCAAGTTAAAGACTAATACTTTAACACATAAGACTTTGGGGACATTCCAAATCCAAACTATAGTCCTTAATATCTGATTTGTTCAGCAAAATATTGGCTGGCCAATCTATTTCAGCCAACCCTGACAGCTGCCCAATAAGCAACTTTACCTGCTGATGAAAGGACAGCTGCTCTATTTAAAGAAGTAGTAATAAGTAGCATGTTACTTCTTCCTAGCCAACAAATATGACCAAACTTGATGTCAAAGCCCAACACTGGAAGATTCTTTGTGTGTCTGTGTGTATAAATAAGTGCAGGTATTTTTAAGGGGATGGTGGCATTTTCCAAAGCTGTATAATTTTTTAATTGCTTTGACCTCTTAGTTATCCAGTTAGTGGAGGGGCATTATCAGTGTCCTTAAATGATCACTCAGGACTTGAATTTTTGTTAGTCTGGGTAGTCTTTGATAATTCATAAATATTCTAATTCTCCCCTTTCTGGACATTTAGCAGGATGGCATTTCTCTACCTCAGTCTTGCTTTGAATTAGCCATGTCCACGTGATTTGATTTGGCAGATGAAATGTGAGAAAAAATTATGAGATTCATGTCTCATTTCTACAGCTTTGATCATCAAGGATGTACATGTCAAGATGGAGTCTACTTCAGCCAACTCTGACTTCTGGTGTGGGGCATATAGTGTAGCTGAGGAACAAATAATTTTAGACAATGAGATTTTGGGGTGGTTTAGGCCAAGGCATCTACTAGTTGATGGACATAGATAGATTCAGAGATAGTCCAGTGACACACTGAGCAGCTTAACAGTTTGATGCCTATAAAGAATGATTCTTCAAATTCAAAAACAGCCCACAAACAACAACTAAAAAGAAAACCCTTCAGATGCTGTCCCGAGTACATTTATGTTTGTGTCAGGATTTGCCCTCTCTTCAGCTACTGCTCAGCGTGGGAAGTTGGTCTACGGGCTTTCTGTTTTACAGTCTTTGATTCAAAAATCTACCATTGTCAAAACGGGATTATAGCCTCTACACTTCCTACATCCCCCTCCCTTCCCAACTCTCTCTCTAGCTCTCTACTTTCTTCTTTCCTTTCTGAAAAAATTAGGATGACTGAAGCCGTGTCGTATAAATGTGCGATCCTACCTAGTACTTGGGAGCTGAGGCAGGAGCATGGTGAGTTTAAGGCCAGCCTGTACTACATGGTGAGATACTGTCTTAAAATTAAAACAAAACAAAACAAAACAAAGCAAAACAATTGAATATCTGCTTTGTGCCAGGCACTATATGAATTTCTACAAATACAAAACTAAAGAATTATCATTTGGCTCCAGAGGAGCGTTTATCTAGTTTATGGTAGAGTGTGACCTTTCTAAACAATACTAATATGGGGTTGGGGGTTTAGCTCTGTGGTAGAGTGCTTGCCTAGCAAGCACAAGGCTCTGAGTTCAATCCCCAGCGCTCCCTCAAAAAACCAAAACAAACAAAAAACCCCCCTCAAAAAAGCAATACTAATATAAGGTAGTAAATGTTATACTTGAGATACAAAATAATATGCAGACACAGAACTAACATGGAGTGATTGTCATCCTTTCTTGTATTTTTCCTTTGCAGTCCTAGGGATTGAATTCAGTGCCTCTGCCTTCAGCTACGTCCTCAGTTTAAAAATTTTTTTTTTTTTTTTTTAATTTTGAGACAGGGTCTTACTATGTTGCTAAATTGCCAGGTTGCCTAGGCTGAGCTCAGACTTGTGATCCTCCTGCCTCCTCTTCCCGGAGCACTGGAATTACAGGTGTTTGCCACCAGGCCCAGTGAGTGACCATCACTGTATGTGGCTAAGCCTCGATCTTTATACAAACAGGCATGTAGCCCAAATCAATCTACACAGCAAGCAATGTCTTAGTAAAGAGAGCTATAGTTAGTAGGAGGATCAAACCCAGGGCCTTGTGCTTACAAGGCAAGCTCTCTAACCACTGAGCTAAATCCCCAGCCGCAGCAGGAGTCTTTCAAAACTTTGCTAAATTTTAAGTTTGGGAAAGTGTCAAGTAGGCAGAAATCATTATTTTAAAACAACAAAAAAATTATTAAATACACAATTTGAGGAATGTGTGAGAAATGTCTATTTAATTCTGTTAGGCCAGGATGTACACCTTGCCAACTCATATGACCTACTCACTATTGAAATAATCAATCATATCTGAAAACAACAGTTGGTAGAAATGATCTAATAACAAAGAGGAGACATAAACTTCATCAACTGGTTTGAACTGTAGCCAGGAACTGAGAATGTTAGAAAACATTTTGCTGGAGATTGTACTTTTAAAAGCCATAGACTGATTATAAGAATTTATTACTTTAGTTTTAATTAAGTTTTGTCAACCAAAGGTAGAATTACAATACATGTGAAGAACAAGTTTGGGATGTCCTTTTTAAAAACTTTTTATTCATTAAAGCATACATTTTAAAGAAAAGATAAAATCATCCAGCAAACAGATCAAACAGTAAACATGCCACAAAGCAAACCAAACATAGTTAAGTTTCCCAGCTAATAATACATATATTTTTAAACATTTTGGCATGTAGAGGTCAGATAAAGTCATAGACTTATATGCGCGCCGAAATTTTGTGTTCTAAGTGCTTATGAGGAAGAAGCTTTATTTGGAATAAGGGATTTTGAATTATGAAATTGTGAATGGCTTATAGGATGCAGCTTTGTTCTTGCAAACCAGAGTGGTCCCACCCTCTGAGAACTTCGCTGTTAGCAGCACACTGTTAATTTGCATTGTCGGTGTGGTTGGCAGAGTGCACTCGGTCCTCCCTCCCGGTACTGTGTCCCCGCTGACTGGGAATCGCGGGAAGCACTCGGTTTGTTCGTAGAGGTTCTCCAGATAGAACTGGGGAGAAAGAACAGAATGAGATAAGCTCAAGACCTGCTTGTCTCAGATGCTCCCGAGGAACTGTGTGGAAAAACAAGGTTGTTTTTGAAGGAGTGGAAGCATTTCTGCGAAGCTTGTGTTGCTGAGAGCTGGACTGAGAGGAAAGCTGTGTACGTGCCTCTCTGCCGCTCACCACGCAGTCAGGGATTTCAGGAGACAAAGGCTGGATTGCTCGCAGCGTGACGGGCGATGCGTGCCAGCGGACCGCTGTGTTTGGTGGAGTCCGCAGCACACGGCTCGGCTCCAGAAGCTGCCCTGCACCCTTATGCGGACCTCCGAAGGTCCTCAGGTTCTTGCTAGAAGTGCTCAGCATTCTTTTTCTCCCTCTAAGCTGACCAGAGATATTTGTCTTCTCTCCTGAATATTGCAAAAAGCAAAGCTCCTAGCTGCACCAAAGAAAACCTCTCTTTGGCGTCTCTAGCCTCGCTTCAAGTCTGAGGACTCCCTCCTTAATTAGGGGGCTTTGCGGCTACAGCTATGCTTAAAGATGCGGTCAGACTCAAATTTCAGGCAGTGCTAAAAATAGACACCACCCGAAACTCTCACTTTGCACGAATCAGTAGGGGCAAAAGAATCCTCTGTCAAGAAAGAGGTCTAGGTTTCTGTTGCTAAATCTGTGACTTGGAGCAAATTGTTCCACTTAGTTTACTCATCTACAAAAAGATGAGGCTGAACAAAGATCCCGTACTTCACTGTTCTTACCTAAAGAGTTCTAGAACTCTTAGTTGTTCCCCTTTAAACTCTAACACCGGGGAGGAAAGGCGTATTGGATATTTATTCTGTGCAAACTGTGAGCCAAGTGTTTTACATATGTAAATGCGTTACTGAATCATCATCAATAGTCTTATCGGGCTGGCACTATGGTAATGGCCACAGTGAGGTTAAGGAATTTATCTGAAATAGGACAGAGCTCTTAAATAATCTAACCTTACTTGTAGTAAGAGGATGTAGAGGGGTTCTGTGTGTGTGTGGGGGGTAAATAAGCAGGGTGGAGTAGGAAGATGAAGAAGGAAGGAAATTAGAATCTGGTTAAGTGTTGCTGTTTCATAAGGCAGCTGACTCGTACCGTGTAGTTTTGGTCCTGGCCCTACTACTTATCACCTCCGTGGTGCTGGGGAAGTCATGTACAATTTTTGAAGTCAGTCTTGCCATCTATACAATGGAAATAATAATAAAACTTGCCTCAGCAGACGTTCACAATATATAAACTGAGAATCTCTAAATGTTGGGACCAGGAATCTACTTTAAAATAGGCATTCTAGGTGATCTTTTAGGCAATTCAAGTTTGAAGATCAGTGGTCCAATAGAATATATTTTAAATTCTGAAAGTTCTGGGGTCTTTTGGGCATAAAATATTGTAAAATAAATCAGTAATGCCAAATAAATAAATCAAAGAATACTGAGGAACAGCATCTCCTTTCTGTTCAGAAACATATAGACTACAAATACAGAGAAGTCGCACATTTCGGTGTGCCCAACACAGTAGGGAAACTGAGAATATTTGAAGTACCTTCTTAAAGACATTACATAATACATAGCAAAACAAACTTCTGTTACTGTTTTTAAACTTACAAAAATTCCTGAATAAAGGGAAATATTTTTTACAATAAAAAAAGCATTACTAAATTTAATGGAGCTTTAAAGATTGTCTCTATTTTCCTGCAACTGTTCACACTTGATGTCCTTTTGAAAAATAGAAATAAAGTGAAATAATGTTTAATCATCCCTAGGCACATTGCTAGTTGCTAAGGAAGCCCAGGAAGATACATACTACTTACATTTTTGGTCTGGGAGGGGAGCGAGGTTGTTCCGAGTGAAAGGAAGATCCCTGATTTTGGGTCTGTTTGGGGAGAGGTGCTGTAGATTTTGTCCTGGAGACAAACATATTTGCATCAATCATTTAAGATTCAGTAAAATGCAAATCATGAAATTTGAAGGACGAGAGAATTGTAACAGTTAGAGATCACTAAATTTAAGGTGTTAACAATGATGAAAGGAATAACAATAGCTATACTTTATTGCATTTCTATTACATTTCTATTACATGCTACTCACTGTTTAAATGAAGAGATACTAGAAATCATTTTTGTTTTGTTGTGTTTTTTGTTTTTTGAGACAGGGTCTTGCTATGTAGTTCAGGCTGGCTTTGGACCTACTACGTAGCCCAGGCTGCTTGAACTTGGCAGTGATCCTCCTGCCTCAGCCTCCTGAGTACCAGGATTATAGGTGTGTGCCACCATGCCTAGCTAGAAATCATTTCTTAAATGAACTAGTTTAAATAAAAATTTATAAATGAGAAAAGTTGTTTACTCACTCAATAAAACTTAAAGTTGGAAAAAAAGAAAAGTAACATGGTTTTGGCATAGTTTATCCCATCTTTGGTGAGTGAGTGATGAATGGGATTATCTTTTTCCTAGATCCATGTTTCTCAGTGCTGGTCAGACACAGGAATGATCTGAATTCCAGTGAAATTATTGCTGTCCTGGCTACACTGCAACTAAATCAGTTATCTCTGGAGCTGAGTTGTCAGATTATCATCAGCCTCCGGGTAACTCGACTGTGCAGCTGGATTGTGAATCGCTAACCTAGAAGACTGCTGAATTAAGCACGAGGGAAATCACTGTTCTCTAACTTTGACGGTAGGCAATGGGTGCTGGGGCTCTGCGTGCCCTTTGAACCTACTCTGGAGAGCTGATGGTTACATTTTTAGGAATTTTATGAGCTGGTTCGTATTACCTTTTTAAAAATTTCCTGTACTGAGGATTTAACCCAAGGTCTCATACTTGCAAGGTGAGCAGACTATTCCTGGTCCATCTCTAGCCCACCCTGATGTTTTGAACTTAGTCATGACAGTATTTACACCATAGAAATAATCAAGCACTGATTTTTCTCCCTGAAGCCAGTTTTTAAATATCCAACATACAACTGATGACAAGAGATGGATATTCTAGAAACCTGAAAAGAGAAAGGCGTACTTAAAAGTTAGTTAAGTCTATTTTAAAAGTTGACATAATGAATAGGAGCTTGAGCTCTGAGGTCAGACAGGATTAAGCTCAATTCCTTGCTTTGCTGTGTTTTAACTAAATGACTGTGAGCAAGTGACATAACTTCTTTAAATTTCCGTTTCCTCGTGTGAAAGTAATTGTTTTTTCCAGTTGTCCTGAAGATTAAATTGGAGACCAAGCGTAGATCATTTAGCTTGCAAAGTAAAGGACTCAGTCAACATGAGCAAAAAAACAAAAACAAAAACGGAAACCCAAAAACCAAAAAACAAAACAAAACAAAAAACAACCCCTAAAACATACAAACCAAAACTAAAGCCAAAAGAAAGAAACAAACAAACACAATCTTTTGTCTCCTGGTCTTGTAAGAAGAAACCTGAGCCACTACTCATAACCTGAATCAATGCTCACAGAATTTTGGGGAAAGCAGTCTTTAACACAAGGTGGGAAACACAGTAACTAAGTTCTATCCTCCATCACCTTAAGTGACCCTAGTGGTAGATTGTGTAGGAACAACACCTAAGCAGTGCCATTTGATGGAGATTAAACAGAACGTCCCATTTCTCTAGATATGTCTGTATTTTATTGCTTTAACTTTGAAAATCAAATGACTTCAGTATCTATTACTAATAAAATATTCTTGAGTTGAATTACATTAGAGTTCAAATGGCTTATATCTTAATTATACATAAATGGATAGCAGAAATTTGTAATACCCAGAATTAACTACAGATAATGTTGGTAGAGGACTTACTATTGTGAGGGACTGGGCCAGCTGCTACAGGCGCAGCCTTCTTGGTGAGATAGGACCCTGTGGTTTGAAGATCTTCTAAAACGTGCTCAAAGTCACATGCTGGGAAGGGACAGAGCCTCGAGCCAGGCCAGGTCTGTCTGACCCTGAAATCTGCCTCCCTGGGAGTTAAAGCGATATTGTTAGGATGGGAAAAGTGGGCAGAGAGGAGCCCGGTCAGGGATTTGGGAGAAAGAAGGAGAGTTCAACTTAATTGTATGCTGGTGTTTTGCCCATTTTAAGGGACTGGGTGGAGCCATGTATAGCCCACAGCTCTCTTGGTGCTTCAGGTACTTCTAGGAAAAGTCCAGCCTGCGGGGACAAAATTGAAGACTACTGTTCCAGAATAAAGGGCAGGAAAGGTTTCCACAGTCACATGAAGGGGCCAAAAGTGAATGAAGCATTAATAATAATAATAATAAATTTATAAATTTAGCAATCATTTATTGAGAACTCACTGTATTTCAGACCCTAGAAGGTAAAAAGAGGAGGATAGGGGAAACGGCTTGGGGAATCTTATAATTTACGTGAGATGCAAGATGACAAACTTGTAATTTTGAAGCTCTGTGAGTTATGCTGTTGTGGTGATTAAAGTGGATCGTCACCTTGATTGGTTTGGGAGCTACCCAAGGTGTGGTTTGGGTGTGTCTTCATGGGTCATGGAGGTGTGACTTTGGGGTCTCTCTCTCTCTCTCTATATATAGTCCTTTACCTCTTTCTCTCTGGCACTGTTTCCCTGCTCTGCTTCCCGTCTTCTACAAACCAAGCATCCTTGCTCTGCCACAGTGTTTCTGCCTTGGAGCCGGATGACTGTGGACTAAATCTCCTGAAATCATAAGCTGTTTCTCTTCCTTTAAGTTGTGAATGTCAGGTATTGTGTCTCGGTGTCAGGAAAACTGACCAGACCTTTGTGATCGAGTATGTGAAGGCATCACGGAATGGAGGGCCCACCAAGGTGAGGATGTTGTTGAATCATATAGACCTTTTTTGTATGTCTGCTTTGCCACTTCCTAGCTAGCTCTGTGACCGTACATAGGTAAGGCCTCAGTCTCTTTATCTATAAAACAGGGATTAAAAACTCTCTGGTGATGCAGCTGAAAGGAATGTGTTCAACAAGGTAGAGCTATTTTTATTGGGAATAGTAAGAAAAAAACACACACCTCCTATTGGGATTAGGGCGACTCTTACACGCACAGCAGACATAAATCAAAATAATAACATAGGCAAAGATGTCATGTAGAGCAAAGGCAGTGGATTTTCAAGGAACTGAGAGATATTCAGGGAACTACTGAAGGGTGTGGGAGATGGATTTTGAGATGGCAGGTGCACAAGCCAAGAGAGGGAAGCAGGCCAGACCATGCTTTGAACTCTTTTTCTGCCCAGCTTAGGAATCTGGCTCTTGTTCTATAAAGATGAAAAGCCACTGGTGGTTTTAAACAGAGGGGCCACAAGATCCAACCTACCTCACTAGAATAGTACATGGTTACTGGGATAGTCTAGAAAGTTCTGGAAAAGAAAATTCTCCCTTGAGGGAGAAGGGAAGTGAGCACTTTCTTACTTTTCTTGTGATGGCTTTTACATAACCAGGCTAGCCGAAAACACCACAGTGATTTCTGTTCATTTTCTCTGAAAACTGATCACAGTGAATTAAGCTGAGGTGCTCCAAATTCCATCTCATTAGGATAAGTGCCTCCTCCCCCAGCTCTCTGCACTTAGCTCACTAACAGATCTCAATAAATGTTCAGCAGTCATTGTGACAACTAAAGGTTCTTGGCTGCTGATGTAAGCGCTGGACAGCGGCTTCCCGGAATTCACACGGTGGCATTGCTAGCCCATTTTATTTCTACTGAACCTAGAACAGGAAAAGGGGAAATCAAAGATAAAGGGACTCTCCAACTTCAAGTCAGTGGCACGGTGGCATGATTTACAGTATCCAATTGCTTTACTGCATTAAGATTTCACATAAAATATAGAAGCTCAATGTAGAAATCTGTTCAGTTCCAACCCATCTAAGAAAAACTTCTGTGGATGTTTTCGACCGTAGTGCAGACGTTCTAAAAACAAAGCATCGAATTGGCTAAAAAATTCATAAAGTTCATGAGCCAAGGAAATCTTTTCATTTTAGGAAGGATAGTGTAACGGAGAAGAAAATTACCTGGTATATAATTGGTATACCAAAAACACTGGACTTCAAGGTTTAGGGAGACAAACACATTGACTTGGTGATACCTTCCATTCGGGAGCTCTGGGTTCACATTCTGGATATCACTAGTGGGCTGCAAGACTGAGAAAATCACTGAATTTTTCTAGGTCATGGGAATTGTAACTGGAAAGGGCCCCATGTGTCCAGAGAGTCAGAACACTGTGGCCCGGAAGGATGACATTTCTTGCTTTGTCAATCAGGAGTCACTGAAGAAGACAGAGACTTATCTAGGTCTTCCAAACAGAGGGAATCACATATAGAAAATTGGTTACACCTGGAAGCCAAACAGAGGGCAAAAAAAAAAGAACAATCCAGAAATTAGCCACGGCAGAGTGATACAACTTCCTCTCAGCCAAAGGAACTGCGAGAGGAGACGGTATGACTGAGGCCCAGCTGCTGGGAGCTGTGTGCCAGGAGCCAGCTCCTCAGAGCAAGGGGCAGTGTGGAGGGAGCTGGAGGAGATGGAGCCTATTGGAAATTCCATAGGAATTGTGGATGCTGGATGCTGCCTACAGACTAATGGTTTCCTACTCATTTCATTCTTCTATCTTTTTGGGGGGGTGGGTGCTGGGGATCAAACTCAGGGCATTGCGCTTGCTAGGCAAGTGGTCTACCACTGAGCTAAATCCCCCACCCCTCATTTCATTCTTCTCTTAATTTTCTGCCGGTGCCTCATACTGGCAGAAACTACCTGGAAGTCAGCTGGCAAGGAGGTCCAGGAAACAGAATTCTCTGAGATGGGAGCAGGAAGAAGACAAGCAGTTGGCTGGTACACTTGCTTAAGTAATTCCCTCCCCTCCTCTTCCTCCCCCACCCCACCGCTCTCTTTTCCCTCCCTCCTCCTTTCTTTCCCCTTCCTCCCTCCCTCTCTTCTTCCCTCTCTCTCTTCCTCCCTCCTTCTGTCCCTCTGTCCTTCTTTTCCTCTCTTTGTCTCTCTCTCCTCTCCTAGTCTTTCTTCCCTCTCTCCTTCCCTTCCTTTATTTTTTTTTTTTACCATGTTGGTCACCAATTCCTGGGCTCATGGTGTCCTCCTGCCTCAGCCTCACAAGTAGCTGAGACCACAGCAATGTACCATTGTGTCTGGCCTACATTTCATCATCTTTAAAATAAGGGCCATCTATAGCTTGTCTCTATGGTGTAGGATCTTAGCATAGATCTGACCCACAGTTAAAGCAAAACATGTGAGTACATGTAAACAGTATTACATGCAAGTCACTGTCTTGCTTTACGCATATCAACTCATTTAATTTTAATGGCTACTTGCAGTCCTATAGTTAGGTATTTTTCTCCCATTTTTTTCAGATGCGGAAACAAAGGCTCAAAGAGATTAAATGCCAGTAAGTGGCAAAACTGGAGTTTGAACTCAGTGTGATTTTAGAATCCTTCTCCTATCTATTGCTTTATCCTACCTCCTGGTAAATTAGTATGATAAACACTCAGAAACCACTTAACAAGTGACTGGATTGCTAAGATCCTTTTAATTAAAAATCCTGTGAGTTTGTATTTAAACATGAGAAGAAAGTCAATTTAAGGACAGTTTGGGGCTGGGGCTGTAGCTTGTAGAGCTCTTACCTAGTATTTTTGAAGCCCTTGGTTTAATCTCAAGCATCTCAAAACAAAACAAAATCATTTGCTGAATTGTCAAATCATTTTAACAAATCCATATCCCTTAAAGTTCATTTATAGCCTGAAGACTCTTGGGAGATTTATCTTACCATGACTCACTTGTCTTGAATGGCTCCTCCTTATAATCAGCAGTAAAAAATACTGGTTGAAAAAAGATAAATTAGCACAGCTAATTTCTTAAGAATCTCTTGGAGCATTTCACTTCTTCTGTGCTGTTCTGCTGCCTTAGAATTTTTCCATTGCTTCCTTGGGAACTAAACATACCCCCAAACCAGGTTCATATTAATCTTCTTTTATTTCAAATAAAGTAGGAAATTTTGGATGGCACGTGGGGCAGAATTCATAAGTTTTCTATTCTTTTTCCTTAGAAACAGAAATCTAAATTTTAGAAAGACAATAATGTGCCCAGCTAAAAGACTGCAATTTCCAGTCTTCCTTGTAGGTAGCTGTGAAGTTACAACAGAAGTTTGAGCCAATGAGAAGCAAGCAGAAGTGGGCACTCTGTGGGACTTCTTAATGGGTGCTGATTCAGCTGGGGAATATCCATTCACCCTCACCCTTTCTCCCTCTTGATCCATCAGTCTTTGAAGTCACCTGAAGGGTAGAAGCCATATTTTAGGCTATGGAGTGCACAGATGGAAGGAGTCACTAAATTGTGGGCAATATCTATTTCAAATGCCTATTCATATGAGAATAAAACTGAGCCCTTGTTTGATGGCCACGACTGGACCTTAACTAAAAAAAGAACTTTTGATTGTAAATATATAGCTTTTGCTGCTCAAAAGTATCTCTCTAGCACCTGAGTGACATTTTCAAGAATGTAATCATCAAAATAGTGAGATCTTTACCTCTAAGGTTCCATGGGAGGACAGAATCCCAACTTTGATAATTACCAGACAACAAACATAGCTGGCTTAGTTTTATTTACACTAGCCAAACCTTTGCACTTTTTAGTTGCCTGACTCTGGCCTTCCATGATCCTCCTTAGTTATTTGCTTTTAGTTGGGCTTGAAATTTGCTAATTTTGTAGGTCACACAGCTGGACAATATATTATTAGTCACTCACTAGCTTTGCTGTAGAAAAAGAGCTGTGACTTTTGGGTCATGATGCTTACAGTTGCCAAGGTTACTTTTAAGAACTTGAAGGTCACCTTTGTTTCAGAACTTGAAGGTCACTCTTGAGCTTGTGCAGATGTCTATGGGTGACGTTAGATGGCCTCCGATCATGATATTGCAGTCATTTTCTGAACATGCATCCCATGAAGAGCCTTGAGGATTGGTTTATGCATGTGCAGAATAGTGATTATTTCACCCCCATGTCTTAAACCACCCTGTTTCTTTAACTCATAAATATTCACAAACACTATCCTTGGTGAGACAGATTTGAAATTTGAGTCTCCCACCTCCACCATGCTTAGTTGTGTTGTGAATAAACTCTTTCTCTTTTGCAAAACGTATTTCAATGATTGGTATACTATGAAGTGAGCAAAAATGGGCCTGGTTCCGTAATAAATACAGTGAACTTTTGTCGTTTAACCAATTGTGACTTTGGGTTTCTGCTACAGATAGTTGAACCCAATCCTAATTCATAAAAAAGAGACATCCTAAGACTGTACACAGAATACAAAAAGACTTTCAAGTTTTCAAATAAAGAAGGTATTAGCTTGGCTAGGACAATACTAACTTCAGAGAGCATACTGGGTAGAAGCCTTAGAGGCCACTAAATTGTCAAAAGATGACAGAACCATGTCTTCCCTTCCTTATGCTTCTGCCCAAAAAAAATGCAAAAACTTTACCCATGCCACCAGACAAATGCTTCTGTGCTTTGTGGAAGAAACAAACTCTTGAGCTCTGTTCTTTCTCAGACTGAGAAATGGACTTAATGTGTTTATCCATAATTATCCTCTACTTAAATATGTATGAAGGGGACCATATTCTACCTCAAAGCCTTCATGCACCAGTCATATGTCAATGAGAGAAGAGAATCCCCCACCCTGCATATTAAATAAGAAGGCATGTTCCTCATTCTAAAAGACACGTGCTCCCCTCCTTTCCTTAAATACTGCAAAACAAAACACATTACCCTCTTGAAGGTAATTTTCTAATTTTGACAGAACTATGGGTTCAAGAAATAGGTCATATTCTCGCTGGGATTTAGATCAGTGGTTACAGTGCTTGCCTAGCAAGCACTAAGGCCCTGAGTTCGATCCCCAGCACCAAAAAAAAAAAAAAAAAAAAAGAAATAGATCATGTTCTCTCTTAACCCTACTATAAGAAAAAAAAAACAAGAGAAACACATTGATGAAGAATAAGTGATGTGGATTGAGTTGTCCTGTGGACTGTTGGTGTCCAAGAGTATAGTGGTTACTCACTTGTAGCCCATTTTTGCCATGTGGGAATTTAAATTCATGGCTGTCATATTTTCAGCTTTCTCAGGAGAAGCTAGAATGTTTAGATTTTTATAAAATATCATGTCTTAAATATAGGTAAGTAATTCATTTAAAAAGCAAACCAATGTACAATGTGACTGAATAGTTTTGGAAGCTGTTTTGCAGCCCCAGACATTCCTTAGCCTCTGGAGTGCATCTGAATCACATATGAATCATTAAAAAAAAATTAAAACGAATTATTTAGTGTGGGCTGGGGATGTAGCTCAGTGGTAAAGTACTTACCTGGCATATATAGGTCCTGATTTCCAGTACTGAAAAAAATTATTTAGTGTGATTCATGTATTTATAAGGAAGACGTTATATACATATACATTTGTATGTTTATAAAATATAAATTCTTCAGTGTGATACATTTATTTAAAAGGGGTATGTACATATTTCATGTGCATAAATGTAGACATATATATGAAATATCTCTGGACAGATAAAAAAATGACATTGGTAGATTTAGAAGAGGGGCACTAAGTACTGAGAGAAGAAGCAGGAAGGAAAATTGCCATGTAATCCTTTGGTGTGTGTTGAGACTTAAACCTTAAATGTGCAAATGTGTTATGTATAAAGCAGGGATTGCCATTTTCCCTGCTCCCTCACCAAGATTTTGGTTCAGGAGGTCTGGGGTGGGGTCTGAATGCCTGATTTTAAAACAGTCACATAAACAAATGAATTTCTTGAGGCAATTTTCCTACCCATTCCTGAGTATCAATATTTTTTAGTAGAAATGGTAATATTTCTGTTCCAAGCTAGCACACACCACACATCTTTGCTGGGAAGATGAGAAAGCACACCACACATTTCAACCTGATTGCTCTCAGAGTGGAAAGTCAGAATGTTTCCGTAGCCTAGAAAACTCCAACTCGTTATAGTCCAGCAAATACAACACAAAAAAGTGGCCCCAATCACTCAGCTTATTCATGCCCTGCCCAGTAGGTTACCGGCCTTCCAGTCCCTGGTCTAGAGGTTTGTGAGACACCTCCTGTATAGACACTGTCAGGAATGAAGAAAAGGAAAGCAAGCACATTACCGAGTGGAGGATTGTGTAGATGAGGAAGATGTGGTGGCCCAGAGGCCTCCTGGTGACCCAGCCGGCCAGCGAGCAGCCTGTCTAGCAGCTTCTCAGAAGACACAGTCCAAGCTTTGTAGGAGAATATCTGATTAGAATTGCCCTTCCCGGGGTTATCTAGCAGCATATGGCCACCAGTCCTGTTATTTAATAAATCCTGCTCACTTCGACTTTTCTGAGATCGCTGGGCAGCATGCCGAGTGCCAGGGCTCAGGCCAGCTTGGGCAGTGGCCCCTTGGGAAGCCGTCAGGAAATTATTGCCCAGGGTAATGGGCGGGAGACTCTGCGTTCTGATGGGTGGAAGCCCCTTATGGGTCAGAAGCTTCTTTTCTGCCAAGAGGTACTTTGAATTCTCTGAAGTCCTCTTCTTAAGGTCCACCGTAGCCACCTGGTCACCAGGCTGTTCTTGGCAGTTGGTATCCAGGATGTTGTCAAAGGTGGTGATGATGTCATCGACTTCTGAGGTGTCCTCTCCACTGGGTCGGTCCTTGCTGTGATCCTCCTGGTGGGCTTTCCGCTCCTCTTTCTTGTTTTTGCAGAAGATTTGGTTGAGCATGCTGAACCGTCCCTCCTTCTTCTGGGGTCGACTGTTTTGGGGAGGAAGGGGCCGAGCAGGCTCTGTTCTATAGAAACATAAAAGAACAAGGATGATGTGTGAGGACAGAAAGTAGAGAAAATATCACTGACCAAGGTAAAGAACTCCCACTCCATCTGCCTGATCAGTTGTCTGGGGTTATCCATAGATCCCCCGAAGTCCTATCGAGTCAAAGCTATTATGCAGGAACTCACACCATTCACACAATCCTCTGGCAGAAGTGGTCGCTCCCCTACTCACTCAGTAATTTTGTACAGGTTCTTCTTGCTCTTTCAGGGGCTCTCCTTTCAAGGTGTACCCCCTGCATAATCTATTTTAACTAAGAGATAAGCTGACATTAGTTTAAAGGGCTGTTGTGCTCTCTGCTTGATGCCAGTCAAAAGGAGTAGGAGCTCCTAGCAGAGAGAAGAAGGCCGAGGGCTGGAGTCCAGGGTGCACCTAGTAGAGCTTTGGACAGGGGAGAAAGCGGCTTTATGCTTCTCTGAAGGAGATTCCAGGCAATCTGGACAGAGGGATCGAGTGCAGACCTTTCCAGAACCCTTGCTCATTTTGGCTGTTTGTGTGTTCTTTGTTTTCCCTTCCACTTTTTATTAAATTTTCTGTTGAAAAATACTTTTTAAAAAAAGCATACAAAATGAAACAGGGAGAGAAGCCTTTGTGTGAGTTCCAGCTAAAGAAGTGTGCGTGCCAGAGGTTGGGTGTGGCAGCAGAAGAAAAGCAAGCAATGCCTAATGCACAGGCAAGTTCTAAAGAAAAAAAGGTCAGCAGTTTGGCTGGTTCTACTTATGGCAAGAGCTTTCCTGAAGTACTATTCTGCTTTTTTTTTTTTTTTTTAAATATAGGGTCTCGCTACTTAGTTCAAACTGGCCTTGGACTCACTATGTAGCACAGGCTGGCCCCGAACTCCTGGCACTATTCTGTTTTTGTTCCTTGGACAATTCTGTGTTGTTTTCTTCTTTGTGTGTGTGTGTGTGTGTGTGTGTGTGTGTGTGTGTGTGTGTGTGATCTTCTTTTGAGGCCACAATCAAATGAATACTTTCTGCAGAATGAATGAACGATGCTAGCTGACCCATGTGCATGTTGCTAAGGTCAGACTTCAGCATTATTCTTGGAAGGTAGACATTGTAATCTGTTGAAAAACATCACCACTTACTTTGGATGCATATAATGAATGTTTTCTGGACTGGTCACATAGTGCATAATTGAATCTTTGTTCCCACAGTGTATTTTTATGTTTATTCTTTCACCTTTCAATAAGCTTTTTGAAATACCGAACACAGCTTCTGGACTCCTAGTACTGCCAGAGAGAACTGCAGGGGATCTCTGACATTCTTTCAAGTTTCCCATGAAAATATATCCCTATGCTTATTGTTATTACAGCATCTTCTACACTCCTCTCTTCTTCCTGTTGCGGGCTATGATTTAGGCCCCTGGGTCTCAAACTGTGGCTTGTTGAATCCTCAGGAAGTCATCACCAAGGCTCTTCCAGGAATTTCACGAGGTTGATACTATATTCATAATGATACCGCGATGTCAGCTATCTTTTCCACTGTGATTCCTTTGCACTGATGGTGTAACCGACGTGGTGAGTAAAGCTGCAGGAGCCTTAGCACCAATCAGCACCACAGTGGTATTAGTACATGTGCAGTTTTAAAAAAAGGCATTTAACTTAGTATTTTCCTGTTGAGGTAGTAAAAGTTATTAATTTGGTAAATACTGAGTTGAGTGTATTTTTTTTTTATAAAATAAGAAACACTCATGAGCAATTACACTGTAAATGGAGGTTTGATGGTTGTCTTGAAGTAAAGCACTTGGGGCGTTGTTGGATTGTCAGCAGAACCATGCACTTTTTTTTCATGGAACACCATTTTCATAACTTACAAACTGCAGTGATGTGGAGTTGGGTATTTGCAGACATTTTGTCAAACACAGAGCACAACTGTGGTTACCAGAGGCCAGAGTAGAGACAGGGGATTCGGAGACAGGCCAAAGGGTACCAGACTCCAGCCATGTGGCATTGGTAAATCTAGAAATTGAAAGTACAGCATGAGGACTATGGCTAATAATATTTGTGTTAGTCAGTTTTCTCTCACAGTGAAAAAGTACGTGGGCTAAAGGACTTACAAGGAGAGAAGATTTATTTTGGTTCATGGTTTCGGTCCACAGTTTCATTTTAGCCCCGGTCACTTTGGAAGCGCAGCAGCACTGGGCCTCATGGTGGCAAGAGTGCACCAGGGTGGAGGAAACCTCACCTCATGGCACTGGGAAGCAAAGAGAGGAAGAGGAGGAGCTGGAGTCCCGATGTCCTCTGAGAACTCCTCAGTGCCCTACCTTCCTTCTGCTAGGCCCACCTTCTAAATGTTCTGCTGCTTTCTAATAGCGTCAGGGCCTGGGCACCAAGCCTTTAACATACGGGCCTTTGGGGAACACGGGATAGATCCAAACTATTGCATGTTGAATTCTATAGTGCAAATGTGCTAAGAAATAGATTTAGATGTTCTTAGTACACACACACAAAAGATAACTGTGAAGCAAAGTATATGTTAAGTGACTTGGCTAGTATTATTTCACTATGAATATGTATAATAAAACATTCATATTGTATACCTTAAATACATACAAAAATGTGTTTTATTTTATTTTATTTATTTATTTTTGGTCCTGGGGATCGAACTCAGGGCCTTGCACTTGCTAGGCAAGCACTCTACCACTTGAGCTAAATCCCCAACCCTCAAAAGTATATATTAAAAGTGAACAAAGCAAGCCTGCCATTTCAATGTAAGTGTCTCACAGTTATTGCTGCCAATGACGAAAGTTGAGTTTTCAAGCAAAAATTAGGATTTAGGAAAACACACTCATACTGTAAGCTTGATAGCTTCCCAATACATAAAGGCTTTTCTGATGAAGTCATTGCTGGTATTAACAAATATGACTTTTCGATATATAATGAACTGTGTCATTTGAAAGATATAACTAAAGGAGCCAATATTTTCTAACTGACCAATGCAAAAAATAAAATCATGCATGGGTGTAAGACCCATTTAAAATGTAAGATATAATAATAGATCTTAATGGGACAAAGTATAACAAATTCATTGATACAGTGACAGAAATCACATTGCATCTGACCTTTAGGAAACTACTAAACTTTAGGTTGTATAGGAAAAAAATTATTTGAAATACTTCTCCCTTTTCCAACTACCTATCTAGGTGAGGCCAGTCTATTATCATATACTTCAACCAGAACATTTTACCACATCAGATTGAACACAGAAGCTCATGTGGGAACCCAGCTGCCTTCTACTTAGTGTCTGTCTAGTAAGACAGAAAAGAGATTTGCCAAAAATGTCAAACAATGCTGCTCTTATTAAAATTTTCTTATTTTGGAAAGTAGAAATACTAAAATATTTATATTTTTATTAGAATATGGAATTTATGTTAACATGGTAATGTCATGGGTTTATTATTACTTTAAGTGAACAACTATGTAAGTGTGCTATCAAAAATTTCTCAGTTTTAATTTTTAATGCCACAAATATTGATGAGGTAACTCCCACAAACAAAAGCACTTTGGGGTCCCCAACACTTCTTGAGAGTATAAAAGTTTCCTGCAAATGAAAAGTTTCAGAACTGCTGATTTAGGCAAAAGGAGGGTTAAGAGACCATGGAAAGGTAGAAAATGGCAAGAAGAGATGCAAGTCTAGTGCATGTGAGGCTGATGGGGTCAGGCTTTTACTATTACTTTGTTTCACATAATTGAGAACATTTCACTCTGTGTTAGATAATAGTAAACACATATAATTAATTGTGTAATTATTTACTTATATAATTAGATTAAGGTTTTGCTGGTTGCACACATTGGTAATTTAGAAATTTTGTTTTTTTTTTTTTTTTTAGAGACAGGATCTCGCTATGTAGTTCAGCTGGCCTTGAGCTCACTATGTAGCCCAGGCTGGCCTCAAACTTGTGGTGATCCTTCTGCCTCAGCATCCCAAGTGTTGGAACTACAGACGTGCACCACCACCATGCCTGGCTGATTTAGAAAATTTGCCCGATTTTATGCATCTTTAAGAGGAGAAAATACACGAGTGCCTCCTGGCACCCTCACCTGCTCTCTTGGGAGAGGAGTTTGACGCAGGCTGTGTGACCACAGTGCAGGGCATAGGCCAGGGGCGTGCTCTCGTTGATGTCCCTCAGGCTGCTGTCCATGCCCAGCTCCAGCAGCGACTGGACACATTCTGCCTTCCCTGCAGCCGCAGCCCAGTGCAGGGGTGTCCTGGAGGAACCACACAGGGAAAGCACATAAACGGTACAGGTGGCTTAGCCAGCAGCAGCTCCCACACAGTTGGGGGGAAGTAGGAAAATCTTGTTGCTATTTATAGTATGGAAAAAGTATGTGGGAAACAGAGCATAAGGGTGATGATGGGTACGTAGAGGAGCCTCTCCTCCAGCTCTACATATTATCTGGCTTTCTGCTTTCATTGGTCTTTCTTTCTTTTTAAATTTTATTGTAATGTTACATTTTAGACGTACATAGTGATAACATTCATCATAGGGGATTTGTACCTGTACATGGTACATCTTGTTGCTTCTTTTTTTCCCATTCCCCTTTCCTCACCCCCTCCTCCCTCCCTATTTACAAAAGCTTTGTTTCCATTTTTCCCTTCTATTTCTTATTTCTCATTGGCCTTTCTGAGAGTTTCCTAGAAGACAAAGTAGTGGGTCAAAGGTTAGAACAGTTTTAAGATTCTTTACACAGAGGACCAAACAGCCTTCCAGGAAGGCTGAGTCCTTATTCCTTCTCTAATATCAAGTATTATCACCAGCTTTAAAAACCTTTGCCAGTTTGGTAGGTAAAATGATACTTTGCTATTGTTTTCTTTTGGATTTCTTTACTTTTGAAATATGTTTATTAGTCATTTGCATTTTTTCACTGAAATGACTCTTCTCTGGGTGTGATGGTGCGTGCCTCTAATCCCAGCGCTCTTCAAGGCTGGGGCAGGAGGATTTCCAATTCAAGCCCAGCCTGGGCAACATAGGAACTTAGTGAGATTCTGTCTTAAAATAAAAAATAAAATAGGGCTGGATATGTAGTCAGTGTGAAGGCTCCAGGTTGTTCAATTTCCAATACTGCAAAAAAAGACAGGAAAGAGAAGTGACTCTTAACGTCCTTTGTCCAATTTTCTATTAGTGTCAGGGTTTTTCTTACTAACTTGTATGGACTTTTTATATATATTAAAGGTATTGATCTTTTATAGATTATTATTATGCAAACATTTTCTCTGATTTGTTACTCAACATGTAATTTTTGAGTAATTTATCCACAATTTTAAAAAAATTACCATTACTTTTCTGTATTTGACATCTTTCATAATATTATGCTTAGAAAGCTCTTTATTAGTGAGAAAGTAAATAAATATTTAGCAGTATTTAAACATTTATTAAATTACAGAACCAGCGTTTTCTTAAGAAAATAAAAAGAAAAGCCAAAACGTAGGAGAAAATGTTTACAAATCATATATCCAACAAAGTGCTTGTAATTAAATATATAAAATCTTTCAGATCTGAAAAATAGAAAAACAACCCTATTTTAAAACTTAGTGAAAGATTAGACTAGACTCATCATTAAAGAAGGTGTCTGTATGGTAAATAAGCATATAAAGAGCTGCTCAATACCATTTGTCCTTAGGGAAATATGAATTAAAACCACAAGGACGTACCACCATATGCCTACCAAAATGGCCAAAACAAAGTCAAAACAATGGACAGCTTGATGATACCAGGTTCTGGGGAAGATAGTAGCAACTGGAACTTTTACACACTCTTGGTGGGAATGTAAAACGGTGATGGCTTCTCTGGAAAACAGTTTGGTGATCCCTTCTAAAATTAAACATACATTGTCTATATGACCCAGAAATTCCACTTCTAGATATATAGCTAAAGATAAGAAAACTTATGTTCATGCAAAAATCTGTTCTTAAATGTTTATACAGCACTATCATAATTGCCCCCAAGTAGAAACAACCCAACATTCTGTAGTGGGAAATGAATAAACTGTGGTTCATCCATCCAGCGGGGTACTACTCACTGGTGAGAAAGAACAGGCTACTGATACATGTAACAATACAGATAGCTCGCACATGTATTCTGCTAGGTAATATAAGTCAGTCTTAAAAGGTTACATAGTGTATATGGGTCAAGCTTCTTTAATCTGAAAATATGAAATTGGAAATGCTCCAAAATCTGAAACTTTCTGGGCACCAATGAAATACCACCAATAGAAGATTCTAAATCTGACCCCATGTAATAGGTTGTGGTCAAAATTCAGACACACTAAAGATACTGTATAATTTAGGTCATGAGTATAAATATAAACAAATTTCACGTTTATACTTGAGTTCCATCCCAACACATCTTAGTACATATATGGAAATATTCCAAAATCCAAAAATTTCAGAAATCAGAAATGCTTTGGCTCCTAGACATTTTTGCAAAGGGATATTCAACCTGTACTTCTGTGTACATAACATTCTGGAAAAGGCAAAACTATAGAGAGATAACCCATCAGTGGTTGCCAGGGCTTAGGGTGGGAGGGGTTTGACTGTAGAAGGGCAACATGAGTTGACACTGCAATTGTTCTGAGTTTTGTGGTAATTACGTGTTAAAACTTCATAGACTTGTGCTCCCCCCCAAAATTTGCTGCATGTAAATAAAAAGAAAACCAATATTTTCTTCCAGATTTGCAAGGATTAAAAATTTAAAGAAGGGGCTGGGGATTTAGCTCAGTGATTAGAGTGCTTGCCTTGCAAGCACAAGGCCCTGAGTTCGATCCTCAGCACCCCCCCAAAAAAAATTTAAAGAAAACCCATGTTTGTGTCTATGTGTGTATTTTGGTATGTGCGTTGAAGTGTGGAATCAATCTGTCTTCCCAGTACATGGCCAACTTTTCTTAATGCCACTTATTAATGTGATGGTATCATATTTTTATAGCCTGACCTGTATACATATCTTTCTACCCTTCCTCTTTTCCTTATTTAAGAGGATGTTTGATTTTGTACTAAATATCAGGGAGGGGGATGTGGTGGGGTAGATAAGAAAAACAATCTTTCTAGTTCTAAAAGGCAAACTGAAAACTGAGAGCAGATTTGGAGCAAAGGCAAACATTTAACTGAGCCGATAGAGGAAGATTTTATCCCTAATCCTAGCAAAAGAATCTCCTGACCCTCTGTAGTTGCCAAGGTGTTTATTACAAGAGGATAATATGAGCATAAAGGATGGCTAGATTCAAGATCAGTGGACCAGAACTTCTCTTCCTGGGCAGAAGGGGCAGCTGTGTGTTGTGTCTGGGCAAGGGAACCCCAGCAGCTCATGGTCACTGTGTCCCAACTACAACATGGAAACAGTTGGATACCATCAGACCTGAAGGAATGAGGACAGAAGATAAGGGAGCCATCTTCTACCTGTATGCTCCATGCCTTGGTGTTTAAAAAAAATTCCAGAAACATGGCACAATAGGAAAGGTATGGGGGTGCTGAAAAAGATGGAGGGTAATAAAAAAGACGAGTGAGACGATCTCACTGATCTACTGAGATGAACCAAAAACAGAAAGTGTATTAAATTATAGATAATAAGAATCATTGTAACTGTAACATCTGGTAGTGTAACATTAATACTTGATATAATAAGTATTCATCTTTCCCCGTATGTACACAGTATGCTTTACGTGGGAAGGAAATGGGACCTTTTCACTCACTGTATTATCTCCAGCACCTAGCACAGAGCCTCATACTTTCAGGGGTCAATAAAAGTTTATAAAGAGATATTTTTGTGATATCATTTTCTTTATTACACCAGTGGCAAAATGACGATATTAGATTTGTCAAAAAATCCTGTGAGTAGAAATGAAAATTTGAACTATCCAGTCTTGGCAGCAGGTCCCAGTGGGTTTTGAAATGTTTGCAGTGTACAGCAAATGCCTTTCATCTGAAACAGAAGTTCAGAAGCTGTGACTCAGCTGAAGCATATAGGAAGTTACCCTGCTGGAGACAGAATTGTATCTCTGCAGATTTACTCTAAAGAAACCTTTCTTTCTTTTTTTTTTTTATTTTTTTTTATTTTATTTTAAACCAAGAACATGTATTGGTACATTCTACATACAATGGTCACATTCATTACATTAATTCTGTACCTATACATGATGTATCTTGGGAAACCTTTCTTTCTTAAGTGCAGATTTATGCTGCTCTGTGTCTACTTGTTATTAATTTTGGGAGCTGTGCACCATTAATTGTTTGGAAGTTGCCACCAGAAGTTCGGCAGAGAGCCAGAAGATGGTTGAGAATAGACCTCAGGCCATCCCGAAAAATACTGTGAAAAGGGACTCCACACCTGATTCTACACATGGTTTCAGTCAAGACTGAGTGAACTGTATTTTGGGTGATGTCCTGGTGGCACACTGCTGTGCTCCATATTTTTTCTTTCTGGAGGGGGGTAGGGTGAAGCAAGAGGCTCTTAAGATGACATTCACATGAATGGGGTTTTCCAAGAAAAGAACCGCTGCCCTTCTCTGCACAGGAGGGCACAGCAGGCCTCTCTTCAGCCTGGCTGAGTCCTGAACCCTGGACAGAAGGATGCTTCTGAAACCCAAGCAACCTTGCAGGTGTGGCGGCAGCCTGAGAAGACTCAGCTGAAGCCTTTCATGAAGGGGCTTGGACTGAGTATTGGGCAGCGTGCATGTATACAGTGTGGCCCTCTTCTCCTGCCCATAGATTATGTCCTCTTTCAATTAAATGTCCTTCTCCTCCTTACGTTATACTATACGTAGCGATTTTATGACACCTGATAGAGCTGTGTATATTATTTTCAGCTCAGTGATAAATTTCATACCCTGTTTGAATGTAGCAGGCATGCTTTGTTCCATTTTAGGCAAGAAAGGTTTGCAGACAACCTTATTTATTCTACAATAGGAGGCACCAGCAGATATGTCCTCTCATTTAGAAGATATATTACCAATGAAGTCAGCAGCAGAGGGTTGAAGACTGATCTAGTCAGGCTTACCAACATGTAGCAATTTACTCTGAAGCTGTGTGAAATCCCCCCTTACAAGACTTGCTGAGAATGACTGTTTTAATTCCTCTTACTATCACCATGGAAGAGGCCCAGAAGTATGGTGGAATGGGAGGACTTAAATTGTTTCACTGAGGAATGATGACCTCTGGTTAATACACTAAGGGCTTTTGTGGCAAATTCGTAGCACCCAAGTTCAAGTTTCTATAGCTCCTTTCTTACTACTAAGCTTCAGGACAGTCCTGCAAACATAGCAGACTGGTCTCAGCCCTCACAGCAGGGAGCTGAAGTCCAGGACCCATGATTCAGGAGAAACCGAGCAGCGACAAGCAGTGGGCTGATGTGGGACTCTCTGGATATCCAGAGATGGTGGGTGGGAGGAGGCAGCACTGGGTGAGGTCAGTTGCCAAGAACTCATTTATGAAACATGTAAACACTGTCTAGAGGATTCCTAGAAATATGCATTGAGGAGAACTTGGTAAAACACTGTCCTCCCTGACGATGGATGAGTTGTTTAGAAAAGTGAATTGTGACCTCGTAGACGGATGAAATTTGGCTCATTTAAAATATATATGCTGTTTCTAGGTTGTGTATTCTGTGCTATTAGTCTTAGGTAAGTACCACAATGTTTTTAATACCACAGATTTACGATGTGCTTTTGTGTGTAGAAGGGCTAGTTCTCCATTTTTTCTTTGTATTTTTAAAAAATTACCTATTTTTCTTCCCTTTCCGCAAAAACTTTCTGTGGGAAAATCTTTCACTAGGAGAGGGAAGTCACAATGGTTGTAAATGCTTAAAGCACTTAAGCCTATGAAAATTTTGAAAAATTATACTAAGAGGATCTTATGGATTCAATGTGAAGACATGTGTTCAGCATGAAATCAAATGGAGGCATCAAAATGATTTGATCAGTAAATGAGGCACTTGAGTTGAACTTTCAGGCAGGACCTGGACTCTTTTCTTTTTCTTTTTTTTTCCTCCTCTCCTTCTCCCTCTCTGTCTCTGTTTCTGTCTTTCTCTATACTAGGGATTGAACTCAGGGTCTCACTCAAGATGCCAAGCAACTCTACCACTGAGCTACATCCTTGGCCCTCTTCATTTTTGAGACAAGGTCTTACTAAGTTGCCCAGGCTGTCCTCAAATCTGCAGTTCCTCCTGCTTCAGCTTCCCAAGTAGCTTGGGTTACAAGCATGTGCTTCGGTGTCCAGCCAGGAACTGGTTCCCTTGAGATTATGCTTCCCTTGTAACTCTCATGGGACCTGATCTTTTGTACTCTTTCCTACCCTTTTTCATTCTTCACTGAGGCCCAGGGAACTGGATCATTACCATACAATGGAAACTGTGCTGTTCAGAGCTGTCTCTAGGGGTATTTTCAAGTAGGCAAACTTCCCTCTTGTTCTTCTTTCTGAAATTTGTTCCTTTCTTTTCTTTATGAATCATTCAATTTTTTCTCTTCATACTAACATACTTTTTTCTTACCTGCTCAGCATCAACTTGCTCTTAGAAAAAAGTCTAATTTCATTAATTTATGCCTTAGTTGTAATTAAAATCACCATGCTAACCACCTGCAACTTCTAACACCTGTGTGGTATCCCTAATATTTTTCCTTGTGTTAAAATAATTCCAAGTATTGGGGGAGATGCTTTCCTGGGACATTTAAAACCATGATAAGCAAGTGGCTAATTTTGCACTTTAAAAGAGGGTGCAAAAGCAAACATAGTATGTAAACCTTACACTTATTTTTGATAACCTTTGTAATATTTTTCTCATATTTCCCTTGACTCAACGCTTAAGAAAAATGAAGGTTAGGTAAACAGGGCACTGTACATGAAAAGTTCTCAGTTTGGAAGGCACCAGTGTAAACCTCCACTAAGTTGCTGTCTAGCACTGAGATAAATCTTTTCACCTTTCTGGACTAAGCTTCCTTTTACAACCAATATATTTTCAATGATTGAAAGAAACCCAATACGACCCCATGTAATTCTATGAGCCCATTTTGTTTTGAACATAAAATCTGTCTTATGCTCTCCTCTGAATAACAAGAACTTGTTGATTCATGACGTAATTCAAGAATGAAGAAGAAAATAAAACCTACCATTAAGATCAGAAAGAGCATACAGCAGGAAGCTGATCTACAGAAAGCCTTCAGAGAACACTGAAAACATTTAGCAAAAAATGGAAAATCTGACAATACAGTAGTCACAGAATTTCTCTCCACACGATTTTCCCTCCTCTTACTAAAATAGAGTGATTTTTATTGACACAAGCACATTTATATTACTGGCAAGAAGGATATAGTCATATAGGATGACTCCTTAACCACCTTTCTTATATGATTAACATTTGGGGGAGATGTTTGGTAGTTTCCAGCACTTTCTGAGTTGTGAGGGATACCTGTCATCCACATCCAGAGCCTGCAGGTTACACTCAGGGACTCTTGCCAGTTCATTAATAATGTCGCTGAAACCCGCAGCTGCGGCAATGTGTACACATGTCTTCCCGCTCTCATCATCATAGTTGATTATAGATGGGCCCTGATGGTGGCTCAGAATGATGGAACACAAAATTCTGTTTCCACTCTGAAAAACAGAGTCAAAGAAAGCCTGTGACGACTAATCCAGTGCTCTTTCCTGTTAAGATAAAAACATGAAGTAAAAGATATGAGGGGAGGAGAAAAATATGTTCTATACAAATGATCTCTGAAAGGACAAAGTTACAACAATTTAGGTAAGATACTGATTGGCTTTTTTTTTTTAATTTTAAAATCAGGCAACTCTTCATTCTGTAAAATCGAATAGGTGTTCCAGTGGGCTGACCAAATGAGGTTGGTTTTATAGACAAAGAATTACTGAAAAAAGCAGAAACAACAAAAGACAGATTGGTCATTTCAAAGTTACTTTTCTTTTAAGGCAGGGACGGAGAGACAGAACAACAGAAAAATACCTGATTGGCTGACTTCGGATTACTTCAAGTTACTTTTTGTAAGGATGAAAGGATGTGAGAATTAAAGAAGAAGGAACTTCCTTGTCATGCCCATTGATTTGTTTGGGAAATTTAGCTATTCTTTCTCTCTTTTGATTTGCACCGTGTACCCCAAGCACACGATTTTCTTCTGAGCACCTGGCTTTCCATGCCTATACTTGTCACATACATGTGCATAATGTGTGGTCCCTGCCTAAAAACTTCTCTTTTCTTTCTCTTCCTTTAATCTTACTTCTTACATCTCCTTCTTTCTCTATCCTTTGTCAGTCTCTCAGGAATTTAAAAATATCTTTGATCCACTACTAATATTCTGTGGTACGCTGGTCCTCAGATGTCTGCTGCTCTGAGCACACTGGGGCTTTCATGCTCATTTCATCAACTTTTGTAGTATTCTTTCACTTGATGTTATTAAATTTAAACAGTCAAGAGACACTTTTCTTTAAAAGCACTAGCCACTGGAGAAGGGAAACAGAAGAGTGCCAGCTCAGTGAATTTATTTTGTTTACAATATCCTGGAAGAGTAAAGGAATTCAGGTTGCCAGGGTGATTCAAAGGGCAAACTGCCCTGTCAGTTCCCCTCTTTGTGGAAGAGGGAGCATTAAGCACAGATGGAAAAAACAAAATCACACTTCTCCTCCTCCTCCCCCTCTTCATTCTCCTCCTTTTCCTCCTCCTCCTTTTCTTCCTCCTCTTCCTCTTCTTCCTTGTCTGACCTCTGAGAGAAACTGCTTGGGAGTGGTACGCTGAAAGAAAGACTATTTCCCAGGACCTCTGTGTCTGCCTCTTCTGGGATGCTGACCGTCCATTCCAAGGCAGCAGGTGTCTTGGGAGCTGAACACTGTGGACTGCTTCTTGGATAAGTGAAGACAGGGACCCTCCCTACTCCCCTCTACTCTTTTCACTGAAAATGCCTTTTGTCCTGAATTTTCCAGACAATTCCTTTGGCTCTAAACATGGATTTCACTTTTAATATTATCGCTTGTATTTTCCTTATCTTTATAAGATCCTCCTAGGAATAATGGTGATAGCTGTATTTACTGAGTGAACATTCTGTGCTTGGCAGCTTTCTAAACCATACCTCATGCTAACTTACTTAATCCTGACAACAATCCTATGAGGCAGGTGCTATTACTATCCCCATATAGCAGATGATAGAGAATGAAGACACAGAAGAATTAAGCAACTTCCCAAGGTCACAGCTAAGAAGTAGACAAGCCAGGACTGATTCTGCAGAGTCCTTGTGTTTCACCACCTCACCCTTCTGTTGCTCAGAAAGGGAATGATCTGGTCTGGTTATTCAATCCTGCCTGTTCCTGCTGTGGAACGAAAGAGAAAATGGCTGCTTAGACCTGCAACATCATTAGCAATGATGTGTACCTCGTCAGCTGCGACCTTCTTTAGAGTTAAACAGAAGGTACTTTAAAAGCTTCTCCTAGGGAAGTTGCCATAGTGCACCCTCATGAGGATTTAAGGGAACCCTAGAGAGCACTGGATTGTAAGCCAGGGCCCTGGACGATGATCTCTTGGTGACAGTATTCTCTTCTTACAATTTGGACTCAGATCTAGGAGGAGTCTCAGATCTAGGAGGTGAGGGAGAGCCACAGAGGGCAGGAAGAACCAGAAAAAAAGAAATGGGCATGTTGCCCAGATAGGCCCTCCGGAAGAATAGAGCATGCATTTACATTTGGTGGGAATCTTATTAAATAGGGGAAATAACAATATTGTACACATCCTGTTCTTGCTGAGATCTAGAATTCTACATCAAACAGCCAGATCAGGAATGAGGATGTATTTGTTTTTGTAGGATTTTATTTGCTTTGTTTTTATCATGGGCAGTGTCTTCATGTGCTCTTCAAATTGTTGGGAACTATCTGAGTCTTAGTTGTTTTCTCTGTATACTTCATGGGGGAGGAGAGTTGGGAAACCCTGACTCAGAAGAAGGCTTGCCAAGAAGAAAGTTGAATTCCTATGTAATGATTTTGTTATAGACAGAGTGATTTTAAAAACAAGAAGATTCTAATATTTTTATTATGGACTCTCTTTATTCAAGATGAATAAAGGAGCCTTTGAAGGGAGCCTAGTGGGAGGTTTAGAACTAATTGGTTATTTATTAATGTGTGTCTGGGGAATTAATTGTATGTGCCTTCTTTTGGAGGGAACCCCAATCTTCTTTCTTGTCTTGAATGACAGGATATGTTTGTGATGCTTGTCCTATGAGATGGTGGCTGTACACATCCTTCTTAAGGGACTGGGTAGTCTCTGGTTCAAAAAGATCACTGTGGCAAACAAATTCAGCTGGAGCCAGGTGTATTAGGCTGTGATGGGGATATGCAAGTCTGTGCAGTGTGAACATTTGAGAATTGAAGGTTTAGGGCTAACAAGAGGGAGAAGGGTGCCCTTCAGATCCAAGCTTTTTGCTTGGCCTGGATCCCAGAGGCTGCTGAACCCAGAAGCCTGGGGTTCACTCTTCCTGAGAGAAAGTGGAAGCCAGAATTGGTGGAAGGGGGAAACATGTTGCTGAAATACTTTATTTTATGGAGGTACTGATGCCTAATATGGACAGACTCTTTACTTGCTGTGTCAGCATGAAGAAAGGGCCTGGCTTCCGCTTCCAGTTGTCTGACAAGGTGAAATCTCGATGCCTGGAGACCGTGTAGTTCTTGCTAAAATTATGACTAGGAACTTTCTGCTGAAATGAAGCCTAGTAAGGAGTAACCCTGATTGAATATTTGCTGAACAATGAGTAAGTACTTATATAGAACAAACCTTTATAAACTGTGGACAAAACCAAACAGAACTGAATTTTACCCATACATTTTGGCTTTTCTTTCTTCTCCTCATTGTTCTCTTTTCACTGTTTTTTCTCTTTCTCTGACTGTATTAGCTCTAGGATGGTCCCTGTTTTCCTTTTATTATCCCTTATTCCCTTCCTCTCTGCAATTGAGCACAGGAAGCTGACATGTGAAGGCCACTTTAACTTATCTTTTCAAGGCTCTAGCTTCCCAAACAGATGTTAATAGTTTAGATCTGCAGTCTCCCCCAAAAGCTCATGTGTCAAAGGCTTGGGCACCAGCCTGTGGCACCATTGGGAAACGATGGGATCTTTATCAGGTACAGCCTAGTAGAAAGGAGTTAGGTGACAGGGGTGCCTCAAGGGGATTTTGGGCCCCTAGTCCTTTTTCCCCCTTTTTCCTTCCTGGCTATTATTAAGTGAGCAGCTTTGCTGTACCATGTGCTCTTTCCTGGCCACAGGCCTAAAAGTAATGCGGCCAGCCAGTTGTGGCCTGAAACCTCTGAGAAAGTGAGCCAAAATAAATCTTTAAATCTCTATTCAATTTGTTTATCTCTAGCTCAGGTGTTTTTGCCACCAGGACAGAAAGCTGACTAACATGGCAGGTCAGGGTCTTTGCTTCCATGGTAATGGGATTGGTTTTATAAACTTGATTTTCTCTTTGTTTGCTCTGGACTTAAGTAGCTTTGAGTCATTCTTTATCAAGCACAGTGAGTTCTTTGGCCTGAGATCCTGTATGAGTACTAGGCGCACTTGGGCAAGGGATGACCTCCTTGTGCCCTTTTTTCCCCACCTAGAAACTCAAATCTTAGATCCATGTCAGAAGTGGGGAAAACTGTTGACCCCAAGATTAGAGATACAGGAAGATATAAAGAATCATGTCATCTCAGAACAGAAGCCTCTGTGGAAACCTGAGTTGGGAGTGTAGTTCGTAAACTGCTAAAGGCTTCACATGAATGAGTCTCAGAGTTACAACTTTATTGGGATCCACACATGGGGGTGCCTCATACTTGTGTGAGTCTCGCCTCCATTAACTTGACCAGGTTTTCAAACAAATGTCAAAAAAAGTCAGAAAAAAATTTCCATGTGCTTTTGATAGTGAGAAGGAAAGAGAACCATTGTGAAATACACCAGAATATTCAAGAGAAACTAGGTAACCAGATCCTAATCTGTTGGAGTTTCATTAGATCTTGGCTTACTTGAGAGAAGGAAAATAACCAACTATAGCCTGATACTCTGCTTTAGGTAGTCATCCTGTCTCACCCAAGGGGAAGGGGAAAAAACCCTGAGAACCTCTTATAAAGTTTAAAGCCCAGACTAAAAGGCTCATTAAAGACTCAGACCTAGTCATGGAGAGGCAGGAGATTAGGACATGGCAGGCTGGCTGGAAAACAAGATGTATGTTTTAGTTACTTTTCTCTTGTTGTTGGGACAGAATACCCGACACCCAGAGTTAGGGGAAGAAAGGTTTATTAGCTCACAGTCTGCAGGGGTTTCAGTCTATAGTCCGCTGGGTCCGAGGCAGGGCGGACCGGCATGGCAGACCGGCAGCCAACCAGCAGCAAAGCAAAGTGAGGAAATGCAAGGAATGTACGCAAATAAGCAATGCAAACAAGCAGCTAGTTAGCTTCTTCCTGTATCTTATCTAGGCTACCTGCCCTTAGGGCAGGTAGCACTCCCGCCCTTAATTTTAGTTTCACATCCTTGATCCCAGCAGAACCATGCCAAACCGATCAGTGGATTAATTTAGTAACCGCACACTCTAGATCCAGCTATCTCTTACCACATGAAGCTTTGGGGGAACATCTAGACACAACCATAACAATGTAACCTGCCAGTCATGAAGATCTAGAACGGAGACTGAACAATAGGATTTTATCTGTCAATCATGGCCAGGATGCATGGGCAGAGCAACTTCCAATTGACCATATACGAGAGAATACAAAAGATGGTAGCCATTGACTTTACTACCATTGCAATCTTCTGGTTCTGCTGTCCTCTTCTTTCTGCAGTGGCCTATCCTGCTTGCAGGACATAGCTCTTCTTCTCTTTTCTTCACTCTTTCCTTTTCTCCCTTCACTTTTAAAAAAAAAGTGTACATTTACCTCTTCATCAGTTATCCCAGTCAATTCTTTGGGTGGGTCAGAAAAAGCCTGAAACCACCTGACACCATTGCCATCTGACAATGGGACTAAGAGAATGCTTCTTTGTTCTCAAGGCCTCTTTATATCAGTTTCTTTTATTTAATACATCATGTCTGGCAAGAAAGAAAAGACTACAGTACATACTAAAAGGACAAAAAAAAAATGCAAAACAAAACAAACTAAAAAGCCTGCAGAATTTGAAGACAGAGCAAGCCTCAGAACCAGATATGACAGGGTGTTGGAATTATCAGGCTGGGAATTTAAACCAACTATAATTAACTCATTAAGAACCATAATGGATAAAATAGAAAACATACAAAAACATATAGGCAATGTAAGCAAAGTGATGGAAAATATAAGCAAGAGTAAAAAAGAAATGTTACAGATCAAAAACATTGTAACAGAAATTTGGTATCCCTTTGACAGACTTATTAGTATACTAGACATAACTGAGGAAAGAATCTCTGAGTTTAAGAATATCTATATAGAAATTTCCAAAATTGAAAAGCTGAAAAAAGCATATTAGAATGACGAGGCACTGTGGGTAAATTGCAAAGGTTTAATGTTCAGGTAATGGGACTATCAGAAGAAGAAAGACAGGAACAAAAGAAATAATCAAAATAACAATAATGACTGAGAAATTCCCTAAATTAATACTAGATACCAGAGCTTAGAAAACACCAAGAAGGATAAACGTCAAAAACCTACATCTAGACATATAATTTTCAAACTACAGAATAACAAAGGTAAAGAAAGAACCTTGAAAGAAGTCAAATACGATAAAAACTATCCCATAGAGGAGCAAAGGTAAGAATTACATAAGACTTCTCAGGAATCATGCAAGTCGAAGACAGTGTAGTAAATATTTAAAGTTTTGAGAGAAAGAAAACCTTACTAATTTAGAAACCTGTACTCTGTGAAATCATCCTTCAAAAAGGAAGGAGAAATACTTTTTCATGCAATCAAAAATAGAGAAATTTGTTTTTGGCAAATGTGCCCTGTAACAAATGTTAAAAGAAGGAAAATCATATAGGCCCTAAACTCTGATCTACATAAAGAAAAGAAGTGCACTGAAGAAAGACTAAGTGAAAACAATAAAAACATTTACTTTTGTTATTGTTAATCTAACAGATAAGTTTGTTCAAAATAATAATAGTAATTATTCAGTTATGTATGCCTATGCATATATCTTTATATGTATAAACACATATATACATTTACATGTTCTTATATATAAGTGAAATGAATAACAGCAATTATACAGGGGATGAGTGGAGGGAACTAGGACTTTATTTTGTCATTATTATAAAGAATTCATAGCCATAAAGTCTAGGAGTATTATTTGGAAGTAGGCTTGGATTAGTTGTAGAATATTTTGCATACTATAGAGAAACCACTAAAATAGTTTAAAAAAAAAGAAGCAGCAGTAGTGTATGTTGAGAAATGAAAGAACATGAAGTCATACACAATGGTAAGTAAAAATAAGAAAAATGAAAAAAAGAGTGAAAGACAAAAATAGGAAAAAAGAACAAAGGCAACAAATGGAAACCAGCAACAAGCATAGTAGATATTAATATAAATATATCAATAATCATATTAAACATCAATGATCTAGAGATCGAGTGGATCAAAACACAAGACTGAATTATATATTTTCTATAAGAAGCCTACTATAAGTAAAGACAGCCCTGGTGGAAAGGCCTGGCAGAGGAAACCTGCTCACATCATGGTGGCTAGGAAATAGAGAGGAGGAGCTAGGGAGGGAGATATACCTTTCCAGGTCATGCCCCCAGTGATCCATCTCTTCTAACCAGGCCCATCTCCTAACAGTACATTCAGCTATTGAGTTGTCTGTGGTTTAACCCACTGATAAGTATAGGGCCACAATGGTCTAATCACCTTTCACACACATGAGAATTTGGGGGACATTTTAGATATAAACCATAACATTTTGCCCCTGGTCCCCAAAAGTCTCATCTCTATCTCTTTATGCAAAATGAATTTAGTTCCTCTCTAAGAGTCACTAAAATCTTAACTGTTCCTGCATTGTTGAAAAGTCTTCTCTGGGACTCAAGGAAAAGTCCTATCTGTAAGTCCTATCTCTATAAAAATCAAAAGGAAAGTTAAACATTGCTTACATAGAATGACACAAGGTAAACATTTCCATTCCCAAAGGGAGGAATAGGGGGATAGAAAAAAATCAGATCAAAGCCAGACTGAAACTCAGCAGGGTGAACATTAAATCTGTAGCTCTGTGTCCACTACTCAGGGCAAGTTGTGGTGAAATGTGAACTCCAAAGGACTGAAGTGCCCTTGCTCCTGTGGCATGATTCTTTGAAGCCTTTATGGCCTCTCTCGGAGTACGTTTGCTCATTGCCAGTGGTGTTCCTCGGTGGACATTCCACATTTTTGGCTTCTGTAACTTTCTGGGGTCTCCACTGAATTTTTTTTGTGTGTGTGTGCTGGGGATCAAACTCAGGGCCTTGTGCTTTCTAGGCAAGCACTCTGCTCCTGAGCTAAATCCCCAACCCCTCCACTGAACTTTTGAATTTATTCTCATAGCTTCACACACTGCCCTCTCAGTGACACACTGCTTCACCTCCTGAGCCCTACCTTTGAAGTCTAGGTGGAAGCTCTCCTGACTCCAAAACTTTTGCGTTCTGCATGCCTGTAAAAGCAGTACCACATGGATGACACCAAGGTGTGCCATCTGCTTGAGGAGCAGCCTGACCCTCTTGGATCATGGATACAGAGGCCTCTATCAGAGGTTATCCAGAGGGACAGCTAAGCACTGTGAAATGAATTCTTGGGAACCAATTCCCTAGGCAGCCTTTCTTGAGTAGGGCACCTTGGGGCTCTTTTCTCAAAGCAAAATCTTTCAAAAGAGTTTACCTTTATCCTTTTACAAATGTGAGCCAGTGAAGGTTGGGATCCTGCTGATTCCTGAGATGTCTATCTGTCTCAAGTCATATTTCCTATTGTTCTCATGAAAATTATTTGCCTATTTTTTAATGCTAATCTTTTCAGTAACCATGTTGTGCCATGACTTTGTGGGCACTCTCTTTGTGCAAAACTGAAAACTTTTCACATGGGGTTTTCCCTCCTGTTTCTCATTATAAACCTGGCTAAAGCTGCAGCAGTATCTGTGCCACAGCCTGAATGTAGGGCAGTCTTACAATTTCCTCCACTATAATAATTAGTCCATCACCCTTAGTCTTTTTATTTTATTTTATTTTAATGGTACATTTTAGATGTACATAGTGATAACATTCATCATAGGGGATTTGTACCTGTACATGATATATCTTGTTGCTTCTTTTTTTCCCATTCCCCTCCCCTCCCTTCACCCCGATAACCCTTAGTCTTAAGGTCTTGCAAAGACTCAGGCAAATGTAGATAAATTTTCTGCCAGAGCATATCACACATGGCCTGTAGCCCAACTGCCAGTGGAATCTTTGTTCCCAACTGAAATCTCCTGAGTCAAGTCTTTACTGCCTGCATTTCTGTCAGCATTCCAGTCTTTTTTTTTTTTTTTTTGACAGAATCTCACTATGTGCACTATGTTGTTCAGGCTGACCTTGAACTCAATATGTATCCCAGACAGGCCTTAAACTCAGGTGGTCCTCTTGCCTCAGATTCCCAAGTGCTGGGATTACAGGCCTGCACCACCATGCCTGGATAGCATTTTGGTCTTGAGTTGTGACCAGACTTTCCCATCAATCTTGGCTTACAGCATTCTAGAACTTCTCTAGGAAATCTTTCCAAACTTTTCCTGCAAACTGGCTCCAGAGGATTCTTAACCACATAGTCAGGTATATTCACAGCAGCAGCTCCACTCCTGATACCAAAATCTGTCTTATCACTTTCTTGTCACTGAAACACAATGCCTAACATGCACAATTTAAAGGAGGATAGGATTATTTTGGCTCATGGTTACAGCACCTGGTCAGCTATCTCCAAGGCAGAAATGGACTAGTGGAAAAGTCTGACAGAGGAAAGCTTCTCACATCACGTGGCCTAGAAGCAGACAGAAGAGAGGATTTGGGGAGGGAGATACACCCTTCCAGGTCACAACCCCAGTAATCCACCTCTTCCAACCAGGTCCCCCTCCTAACAGCACATTCAGCTTTGGGTTTATAAGTGGGTTAATCCACTGATGAGTATAGGGGCTTGATGATTCAATTAACCTTCCACACATGTGAGAATTTTGAGGGACATTTTAGATATAAACAATAACAGGTATGCTAGGCAAGTGTTCTACCACTGAACTACTTTCCTAGGCCTTTTTATTTTTTTAATTTGAGACAGGATCTTGCTAAGTTACCCAGGCTGGCCTCAAATTTGTGATTCTGAGTAGTTGGGATTACAGGCAAGTGCCACCATGCCAGTTCCACAAATACACACTTTTTTTTTTTCAGTGGTGGAAATTGCCCTTAGGGTCTCATGTAAAAACTTCTGTCCTGTGAAAGACAGTATTAAAAGAATGAAAAATCAAAACACAAACGGGGAAGAAATATTTGCAAAGACATACCTGATAAAGAATTATTATGCAAAACATGCAAAAAAGTCTTAAATCTTACTAATAAAAAAAACAAATAATGTGATTAAAACTTGGCTAAAAACCTTGATAGTGGGCTGGGGATTAACTCAGTGGTTAGAGTGTTTGCCCAGCAAGCACAAGGTCCTGAGGTTGATCCCTGGCACCAACCCTCCCCCCCAAAAAAACCCCCCAAAAAACCCCAAGCAAACAAATAACAAAAAACAAAAAAAACCTTGATAGCCACTCACTAAAGAAGATGTACAAATAGTAAATAAACGTGAAAAAATATTTCATATCATATCTCATTACTGAAATGCAAATTAAAACAATAAGAGCTACCATTCTTACATATTAGTAAGAATGGTAAAATAATCCAGAATACTGACAACATCAAATGCTGGCAAGGACGTAGAATAACAGGAACTCTCATTGATTGCTAATGGGAATACAAAATGGGTATAGCTACTTTGAAGAGTTTGTCAGTTTCTTACAAAATTAAACATACCCTCACCATACAGTCCAGAAACTGTGCTCCTTGGTATTTACCAGAAGGAGTTGAAAACTTACGTGTACACGAAAACGAGTATATTGATGTTTACAGCAGCATTATTCATAATCACTAAAACTTGGAAGCAATCTTGATGTCCTCCAGTTAGGTGAGTGGGTAAATGAAATGTGTGGTACATCTAAATTATGGAATATTATTTAGCACTAAAAACAAATGAGCTTTTAAGCATGAAAAGACATGGAGAAAATAGAAATGCATATTGTACTAAGTGAAAGAAGCCAGTCTGACAATGCTACTTACTTTATGATTTTTGTCTGTGTGGTATTTTGAAAAAGGGAAAACTATGGATATAATAAAAATATCAGTGGTTATCAGGGCCTGGGAGAGAGGGTGGAAAGGGTAAAGTGAGCACAGAGGATTTTTTAAGACAGTGAAACCACAGCATATTATACTATAATGGTGGGTGAATATCATTATACATTTGTCAAAATCCAAAGACTGTAAAATACAAAGAGCAAATACCTAGCTAGGTGTGGTGGTATACACCTGTAATCCCAGCTTTGGGGAAATTTGAAGTGGGAGGATTGTGAGTTCGAGGCTGCCCTGGGCAATTTAGTGAGACCTTATCCCAAGATAATTTTAAAAAGGTTTGGGAATATAGTCTAGTGGTAGAGCACTTGCCTAGAATGTGCTAAACCATGGTTTCATTCTCCAGGCCTGAAAATGGTGTTATTTCACCGAAGGTTGCAATTTCTGTCCCAAATGAACTCCTATAGCTACAGATATGCTGTGTCTTGGTGCTATGGTTCAAATGTGTCCTTCACAGTCCAGGTGTTGGAAACTAATCTCCAGTGCCACTGTGCTGAGAGGTAGAGCTTTTAATTGGTGATTAGCATGAGAGCTCTTCCTTTATAAGTGGATTAATGTCCTTGTCTCAAGAATGGTTTCATTAGGATGGGACTGACATCCTTAAGACAAATGGGTTCAGTTCCCTTTCCTCTTGTTTTCTCTTGTGTGTGCTTTCTTGGCCTTCTGCCATGGGGTGATATAGCATGAAGGCCCTCGCTAGAAGTAGGTCCCTCTTGACCTTGGTCTTCTGGACCTCCAGAACTGTGCGAAATAAATCTCTTCTCTTTATAAATTATCCAGTCTCTGGTATGCTGTTATGGCAGCACAAAATAGACTAAAAGTAATCAGTTGCTTCTTCTGTTGCCTTTTAAGGCCCATATATCCTAATGGCAACCTGCTCTTGCTATTGGGTTGTGTATGAAAAATCTCTTCATGCCTCTTTAATTACTTCCATCTGAGTATGCTGTCTCTTTCCTGATGGGTTCCTGACTGAGCAATGGGGATACAAGGGAGGGGAGAGAGATGAGAGAGACCTGGGGAGGTAGAATTGAGAGATCTTGATAACCAACTGGATGTAAAGAGTGATAAGGAAGGCACACCCACAGCCTATTCTGAAGTCTTTGGCTTGGTTTACTGGGAGGATGGAGATATGACAGGAAGGTAAGGCCATCGATACAGTTTGGCCATGCTGAGTTTGAAGTGTGAGTGAGAAATTGTGGAGAGATGCTCAATAGAGCTGGAAATGTAGATCTCAAGTAAGAGAAGTCAGAACTGAAGTTACCGATCTGAGAGTCTTCTGAATTGGATGGTAGTTGAAGCCATAGGAGCTGATGAGCTCACTGAAGAAGAGTAAGAAAAGAATTCAAAACTAAACTTCTGCCCACTTGAGGAGTGAAAGGGAGATGAGGAAGAGAGATACCTATGTAGACTCCTGAAATCCTGGTGTCATCATGGGTAGACAAGAACACACCTCTTAGGAACTGGGATGCCATTATGGGAGATTGTCATGGGAAGACGGTAACTCTGCTTACTGTGAGTTCAGATAGAGTCCAGCAGTCACATCTCCTGGGCATATGGGTGATCAAGAAAGAAGCCAGTGGACCCGCTGCAGGGGCTCACCAGCTACCAAGAGACCTGAGGCATAGGAGCAGACATCAAACTTAGTTTATTGCTGTGCCTGATGTTTTAAATCTTCACTGGTTTGATTATCTGGGTCAAATACAAAGAATTATTTCAAAGCACTATAGCTTTAAATGGGATCTCACTGTATGATTCAGAGAAAAGCAGGAAGTTCAGCAAAGGGAATAAATGACAATGGGAAATAAACCCATTCATGAGGAAAAACTTTAAAAGAGCACAATGCTGGTCCTGTGTTATAAATGAACAAGAAGGCTAAAGAAGGCAAATGTAATAATGATTTCAATTGACATTTGGAATTACCCTTAGTCTTTTCAGTGTAAAGGGCAGAATACACAATTTCTGAATTCTACTGCTAACCACAAGGAAAGGAGAGAGTGCACAGTTCCTCTAGAGTCATGATTCTTAAGCTTTTGGGGGTAGTCACTGATTCCTATTGAGTAACTAAAGAGAGTTGTGGACTCCTTCCCCAGAAAAATGAATGCAAACACACATACCCACACATAGAATATTGCCTAAGCTAGTGAGGATATTAAAAAGGAACTTCTTGTTAATAATTTTACCTCTAGTGCCAACACATAATAGATGCTCAGCAAATATTTGTTAAAATAAAATGACTGAGGCATTACACTTAAATCAAGGTAAAAACGTGACTATTATAGGTGGATGTAGGTAAGATATTGGCACTTATTCATATGAACTCATTTGTCATAATGGCTCTCAATCATAGCTGCACATTATAATTTCCTGGGGGGGAGCAGTTTTAAAAAATACTGCTGTCTGGACTCTCCAGAACAGCTCAGTGAGAATTGAAGAGTTGGGGCCTGAGCATCAGTATTGCTTAAAAGTTCTTCAGATGATTCTAATGAACTTATGGCAGGTTAAAAGCAGTATTGTTTAGTAGCAAGACTGAATATGAAGGTATGGTATGACGAACAAGTTTTCATGGAAGAAATCAGGAACCATAATAAAATGATTATCTCTTCCAGTTCCATAGCACATTCTAAATCACCGTCATAGGCATGGTCACATTCATACCCCTCAAAGGTTCATGGATCCTTAAGCCAAGCAAAAAGGAGTTGGTGATTCTCCTCAGATCCAACTCACATCTGTCAACACAGACTCAGATCTTCTGAGTTAAGTATGTTGTCCTTCTGCTTTAGCAAAACTGCTTCTTAGAGGATAAGAACAGCAGTCCCATTCCGCAAGAGCCAGACTCAGGGCGCCTGGAGTGGGGTCTGGGCGCCTGTCATTTGACAATCACTGCTGGTGATTCCATTGCAAGGCCAGGTCTACCAGCCTCTAAATTGGGGCTGGGCTGGAGGAAGCAGGGCAGAGGAGGTGTGTCAGTCAGAATTACCTGGGGGAGATTTTTCAAAAGGCACATTCCAGAACTGGATTGTCGGAATGCGAGGATGTAGAAGGTAAATATATAAAAGGTGCTGGTTCCGGTACCACTTCTCCTTAGCTGAGAGCAAATGTACATGGGGTACTTCTTGGGAGCTGGGTCAGGTTCCTCTGGGGCAGGGCGGGCGAGTAGATACTGAAAGTATGTAGGAGGGTGCTCGTGGCAGGTGGAGATGACAAAAACAAGTTTTGCTCACTTTGCAGTTTTGCCTAGGGCTGGCTCTGATGCAGAGTAACTGAAGTCAAGTGCGGAGGGACAGAAACAGAGCAGTTTCCAAATCACTTCTGTTTCCCCTTAGCTCTGGCACATGTGTCAATCCTGAAAGTCCCAGGTGCCCACCTCTGCTGTGCCTGGCACGTGACAACATACACTGAAACCAGTCGGGCAGCAGAAATTCCTTTTGTGAGGATGCTGGTGGCAGCCCCGAAAGGGACCCTTTCTGGGCCAGTGGAAATAAACAATGGGGCTGCCTGTGCTCAGGCATCCAAAGACAGAGCACAAGCTTGTGGAAGGAAGTACAGTCTTGCTGTCCTTGAGGAAGGGAATATATAACTCCTTTGTTAACCTGTTACTCTAGTTAATCATTTCCCTTGAAACAGAAAATGCTTCTGTGTATGTTAGCTATCACCATTCTTTCACTTTATTCTCAGCTCTGTTCTCTCTTGACCCTGTCTAGATTTCACAAATTGATTCTGACGTCTTGGTCTTGTGTATTGATAGCAACTCCCTTCTGCGATGGTGAGGCAGGCACACAGGCCACTGCCTCTGCATATCAGCATAGATTTGAAGATCACTTGCAATGACACTGCTGTGGAGGATCTGGGCAGAAGAAAGTCAGAGCCTTGCGGTCCAAAGAGTTTGAAGGGATTTTCCAGTAATCTTTTGAGGGTCACTGTAAGCCGGTAACAAGCATTGCATTGAGATGGAGAGAAGTAGGTGTGTTAGTATGAGTGCAAAAGTGAGGGGAGGAGGGAGAGAAAGAGAAAGAAAGAGAGCGATCTAAGGAGATAGTAGCTCCAAAGTGACAGATTTTCTGGTGCCCCTCTGGATATGGAAGGAGGGGAGGAGAAGGGCAGAGGAAATCTCACCAACTCTATTGTACATAGAAATTTCCTACCAACACGAGGGCTTACACCTACAAGGGTTCTATCTTTCATGTTTGACCCGTGCAGACAATCGTTTATATCATTTAAACTCCAGACAGGCCCACCAGCCAATCTCTCTCACCTGGACTGCCCAGTGGAGAGCCGTTTTAAAGTCCTTATCCACAAGGGTGGGATCTGCCCCCTTCTTCAGCAGCATTTGGGTGTGCTGAGGCTGGTTGTGGAAAGCTGCCCAGTGGAGTGGTGTCATTCCCTACAAAACAACAATCAGAGAGGGTAGAGGTGAGTACAGGCTCCTGGGAGAAAACTGGAAGGCACACTTTCTCTCCAGGCCTGGGGACCACCCCAAATGGGCCGGTTGCAGCTAAATAGATCATTCATTTGCTAAACCTTTCATTTACTAGGTATTGGTTAAGCTTCTGTCTTTGTCAGGCAGGCAGGTGTGGAGAACACAAAAATAAGAAAAACAAGGTCCTTGCTCTGATGGGAGCTGCTCATTAAGGAAGACAGACAATAAATGCTTGCAAACTTGTCAGAGGATTTTCCAGATTGTTAAGTGCACACAAAGAATGTTGCGTTAGAGAGTAACCGAGAGGGTATGGCCTGTTGTAAATAGACCTCAAAGAATCAGGGTAAGTGGACATCCAGTGCCGAATCACAGAGACAGACTATGTTCAAGGAAGGTCACCGAGACCGGAGTCATGCTGGAATGCAGAGCCCCACCTCAGGCCGAGGGCCCATGCAACTTCCCTCTCATTTCTTAGAAGAGGAAGCTGAGCTCTACAGGACTTCCCAAGTCCCACTGAGCAGGGAACTAAATCTAGGGATTGAGGTTTGTGGGGCACTGGAATTAGAATGTTAAATCCCCTCAACCAGTTCCATATTTTACTTTAAAAATTATGGTGTGTTTTCAGGTTTCAAGTTTCAAGTATCATGTAACACTCCAGAACTGTTCTTGGGGCTATTTCAAACAATTGGTTTCATATGGACGGGACTGCTGGTCTAAAAAGAGTGGAATGTTTTGCTCCTACTTAAATAGCTGGATTTTTACTTTAGAGTACTTCAATGTATTTTAATGAGTTCTCTTCATTTTCAGCTGGGCCCTTGGGATTAGAAATCTGAGCTCAAGGGAGTTTATTTTTTTAATTTTGCACAGATCACTCCTTTCCCATTTCTCAGTTCCATTTGCTTCAGAGTCATTGGCTTCATCAAGAAGTGCCAACTGTAGTTTGTGCTAAAGATATTTAAAATTTTTTTATTAGTGCATGTTTACAGTACATAATGATTACATTTATTGTGGGGGTTTGTACATATACATAACACATTTAAATTCTTTTTTGTCCCCTTCCCCTCCCACCCCTCCCTCCATCCTCTAAGTCTTGTTTCCCTTCCCATTTGCAAAAGCTCCTTTGCCATTTTTCTTCAATTCTCTTTTTTCAGTCCTTTTCCCTTCCTTCCCTTCTTCCTCCCTGTATCTCGTGTTCCCCTTCCCATTTGAAAATGATCTCCCTCTTTCCTATTATCTTTTATTTATATTTTGCTCTTCATTTGTATTTTGGGTTTCATTTATATTTTTGGGTTTCTCATATAAGAGAAACCATGAGATATTTAAAATTGTGTGTCTGATTTATTTTGATTAACATTATGGTCTCAAGGTGCATCCATTTACCTATGAATGCCTCAAGTTTATCCTTCTTTATGTCAGAGTAGTACTCCATTGTATCGAAACACCAAATTTTCTTTATTCATCTGCTGATAGACATGTTGGCCACTTCCAAGATTTAGCTATTATGAATTGTGTTGCTGTAAACATGGGTATACATATATCACCGTAACATGGTGACTTTACCTCTTTTGGGAAGATAGCTGAGTCAAATGGAATTTCTATTTTTAGTTTTTTGAGGACTCTCCTACTGATTTCCATAGTAGTTGTACTAATTTATATTCCAACCAACAATGTAGAGGGGTTCCTTTTCTCCCCACAGTCTAGCCAGCATTTGTTATTATTTGATTTAGTGATGATAGCCATTTTTTCTGGAGAAAGATGGTATCTCAAAGTTGCTTTTCAAGTCACTGGAGTGTAAGTTTCATAACTGAGACCTTGTCTGCTTGTCTCAGTCCCCAGAGCCGAGGACAGTGCCAGATGCCTCGTAGATGCTAAGTAAATATGACTCATTAAATGAAACAATGCGTGAGTGTTCTCAACTGGCTCTCTTGGTTTTGTAAAATTTGGCTTTGCCTTTTTATATGTACATATAGCAACAAGCAGAACCTGAATTCTCTTTGTAGAAACAGTGAAACAATTGAAAATTGTTAAGACTTTTTGAATATTCCAAATTCCAAATGATTTCTTTAGACAGGGTCTTGCTATGTAGTCCAGGCTGGCTTTGAACTTTGAACCAGGCCTCAAACTAGCAATCCTGAGTGCTGAGTTGTGCACCGCTATATCTGGCTTGATCTCAGGTGCTGGAAAATTCTTTTCTGTGTGATTTTAGCCGAATTTCAGGTTTTCTCACTTTATAGAAAGTGATAGCTACTGGTGTAAGAGCTGTATTGTGTATTATTAATACACGCACACACATACACACACACACTAGAGCACCTTTAGAAATTACTGACAATTTTCTGAATGGTCCCAAATCAAAGACCTGACTTACTTCATTACTTCTCTAAATACTATTACTATATAAACAGTTTGTGAACATTCAGTCAAGAGAAATTTCCTGTTGCTTTTTTTTCAGTTGAGCTAGTAAAAAATAAAAATAAGTCATTCTAGAGTAACTAATATGAAAACCCCAACTTTCACAATCAGCTCCCAGGCAGCAGCTGGTGTTGCACAACACTTTATTTAGGAGCATTTCCTACAACTGCCTCCTTCTGCTTCCTTTAGCTTCTGCTGAGCCTGCAGGCATGTAACTATATTGTAGTAGGATCTGGTGAGCATTTATGGGTGGACTTCAGGCTTGCTGGTTGGTGTCTGCATTGAGTGGAGACCAAAATCACAACGAAACTGTGATTTAGGTAAAGGCAGATCCTGTGGCATGTTCACTGTGGTGTGCCCACCATGCCAAGCACATAGCTGGTGTTCAAGAAATGCTTACGAGATGTGATTTAGGAATTGTTGTTATCAAGGATCTCTCAATCACAAGAGGAGAGTCTGATGGTTGCCAGACAATCACTTGTGTCCAAACTGTGGCGAACTTTCCTACCAACTGCTCACCGAGGACTCAGTGGGCCCTTCAAAGGTTCTAAGAGTTGAAAATCTAGGAATCATTTGTAAACATATTGCAGCAAACACCTGCATGTCCTTGATGGCAATGGAATTCCATTCTTAGGAAAACCTAAAAGCATTAGTTCAAAGAATGAAGAGTAATTTATGTCCAGTGATGAATATAAGCTCTCCAGAATGTTTGGAAGGGAAACGCAAATTTTGAGTTGACCTCGGATCTGTTTATAGATTGTTGATAGGACTAAATGTAAAGTTATGTTGAGTGTATGGTGGGCCGCTTTGCAACAGTGCGCTTGTGCAGATGAGTAATTCTGTGCCTTGAGCCCATGCCACAGAAATTTCAGTTATGAACATACAAGTTCTGTCAGCTTCTTAGAACTTTATTCCCTCCAAACCACTGTAACCTTTGAACCAGAAATCTGATTTAGTGTTTAGCAGGTTTCATGTTTCATAACTGCACTTTTAGGGCTCCAGTGAAAGGTACAGAGGGAGAAATGTTGATGTGGTGGGGTGTTTGGTGTATCCTGTGTTCTCTCACAATAGGGAGCAAGGAGACTGAATTATCGCCGGTGGATGAGAAGCCAGTAAAACAATTCTACATCCTCTGAAGGATCTAGAATTTTACAGAAGCCAAGGCTGGCTCTGGTTATCTAAAAATTCACATAAAATGACCCCCCCAGGCAAATATGACTTCCTTACAAAAGTTAAAGAGAGTTTTCCTCAGAAAATTGGAATGAATGATGTCTTTTAAAAGAATTTTGAGAACTAGATGGTGTTATAAGTGCACTAATAAAGCTATTTTAATTTTCATTTTGGAGGAATAAATCTTATAGATCAGAAAGATTAGCAAGTTTTCTCATTGTTGCTGTTTTGAAGTGTTCTAATCTGGATAGATATACAGTCAACAATAGCCAAAGATTGTAACCGAAGATCAAAAATAATCTGAGGTTGGATTTTAGGACACTAGGAATTGCTACTGATAATGTTTTTTGTTTTTTAAAAAAGCATTCACTTTTCCCATATAATAATTGCAAAAATAATGTATCTGATATTTAAAAAGTCTTTAGAATGGAGATTTTCAGGGGCTGGGGATTTAGCTCAGTGATTAGAGTGCTTGCCTTGCAAGCACAAGGCCCTGAGTTCGATCCCCAGCACCATAAAAAAAAAAAAGAATGGAGATTTTTGTAATTTAAAAGAGATACTAATGCAAGAAAAACAAGAAAATGAACTTAGATCATGAAAGTGTAGGAATAAATTTTAACAAGAACAAATAAAAAAAGTCTTTAAGACTAATTTTTATGCTATTTTTTCAGCAAAGCAGAACACTTACACTCTTCTGCACTAAATGGTGAACTCTATTCTTGCGGGGATGAAATCTACATGAGACTTAACAAATGGTAAATACTTCGTAAATATTCATTGAATGAGTAAAATACTACTTTCCTATTTCAAGATCACCTTGAGAAACTGTATAACTAATCCATTCATTGCTCAAAGTGTTAGAGCTCAAAGTGTTAGAGCAACTATTCAAGGATAAAAATAAGGATTTATGTGACATTGCATTAGAGAAATAAATTACATTTTTATTTTCCACTAACTTCCAATTTGAAATTTAGCATTTTCTTTAATTAGAAATATAAGCAATAACCCATAAATTACAGATACTTTTATGTCATGTTATTGCTGATAATCTCAAAATACTATTCGCATGCCTCACAACTTCTAAATTGTAGGAGCTTTTGGTCCCATCATCAAATACTATTTAATGCACGAATTTAAAAAGCTGTATATTATTATTATAAATTTCCTCATTCAAATAGTGTGATAACTGCATTTCAATATAATTGTTTTATTTTATGATCATATATTTTATTTTACATAATGTTATATATTTTTATGAGAAGGGATCCGTAAGTGTCATCAACACAAAAAATGAGTTCATGTCACAAAAATGGGTAAGAACTACCTCGATTTGTAAGAATTTTTTGAAGCTCTTAATGATATAAAATCTTGCTTTTTGGTAACGTATTTTGAAAATGACTAAATGAAGCCTGGAGTCAAGTCTCCTAAATAAAATGGTTAGTAAAATGGGCCAATAAAACAAAGGGAGAAAGGGCCGTAAAACAGCATGACTTTTTCTTGAATTTAATTTGTTTTGAACCTTACAATACACAAGTTACTGAGCTAGCATATGGAGATACAATGGCGGAAAAGATACGGTCTGTCTCCAGGCGTGTGTGTGGTCAGGATGATGGGGGAGAAAGGGAGGTAAAGGCGCTTTTGTTGTGTTGACCTCACTCTTTTTCAAAAAAGTTGTTGCATTTAAAAATTTTTGTTTTATTTTGCCTCTTGGCTATAAATGAAAGACTTCTAGAGTCAGGGACTGTTTCTTCTACTTTTTGCCTTTAGAGTACACCATGTCTGCTTTTGGTTATATTTTTGGAACGTGGTAAGTAAAACTGGCGCTAAGAATCGTATCCAAAATTTCACATCTGCTTTTGGAACTTGGATTTATTTTCTCCAAGTGGTGTTATAATTGAAGTTTGGATCATCAGACTGCTCATAAAAATGTGGTAACATAAGAATGTGCATAGGATCAACAATCAGCAATAGATCCTTGTACTGTGCATAATAGTGCTTCCCTGGTCAACTGCATTCAGAGTTCTAACCCAGATGCCAATAGCTCAGATCCCCCTCTTGATGGGGGCTCTTCCTCTCAAAGCTAAAATGAAAGCAGGAGAGATTATTACATGCTAGTCATCTAGCAACTTATTAACTCCCTGTAGCTGCAAGAGACAAGCTTCTCTGTGTCAGTGATTCCCTGAAGTCCTGAATCGAAGAATCAAAGCACTAAGGACCATCTGACCCACCTTACCTTTCCCACCAGTGTTAAACTCTGTAGTGTGGATAGCTTCATTCATGAAGCTATGGGCTTAAGGAAACAGGAAACCAAACAGATCATTGGAACAGAATGGACTTCAGAAATAAAACCACAAATTTAAAAAATCTTAAACAAAATGAAATAAAATTTAGCATACTATAATTAAGTTTTCAGGAGGTAAGGAGAGGATTGTTTTTTAAAAAGACATGAAAAGCAGGATCAGTAACAGAAAAGAATGATCATTTTGATTCTATTATATTTTAATATTTTTATATAAGAAAAGACTCTATGAACATTTCCTAACTAGGCAATGCACTGTGAAAAAATACCCAGCAGCAGACAGAGGGTTAATGTTCAAGTATAAAACAAACTCCTTTAAGTCAGTGAGAAAATGACAAGTAACGCAGTAGACCAGTGGACAAAAGATATAATCAGGCATGTCAGAAAAGAAGATATAAAAAAAGGCAATTGCACTGATGAAATGATTCAAAACCTCATCAATCAGGGGAATGCAAATAAACCACAAGAAGGAGATCCAGCAGCAACTGGAAAAGTGTACTATAAACTACTGGCAGAGCTATAAATTGCTATTTGGAGGAAAAACTAGGCAATGTGTATTAAAAAGGAAAAGTATACTCTTTCCTCCTTGACAATTATTTTTTAGAAAAATGTTTGCGTAAAGACTTCCAGACTTGAACAAGAATACTCCCTAGTGTTTATGATGGTAAAAAATTGAAGACGAATTAAATATACATTCATAAGGGAATGGCTAGAGATATTTTTACAATATAGAACACAGTGAAACTATTGAAAGGAATGTAACAGAGAAGAATGATCATTTTGATTATATTATATTTTAGATAAATATCTATCAACATGGTTAGAGTTCTAAGGTACATTCTTGAGTTTAAAAAATGTTACAGAACAAAATAGAGTGTGATACCTTTTATGTAATACTCCATAGTTTCCATGAATATATATTTAAAAGATTGAGAAAGAGATATCAAACAGTGAACACAAGGGGGCAAAAGTGGCAGGGTGGAAGTAATCCAGGACTCTATTGCATTGTTTGTAATATTTAAATTATTAAAAAGTATTGATTCTGGCTTTACTGTTTTTGCTTCCTGATATTTAGCAGATGTAGAGTGTGTCAGTTTTAACTGTTATCCCCACCCCCTCATATACAATGGAAGCTCATTAAAAAATGGTTGAGAGGGGAGTGGAGGAGGGTGATTGTTTAATATATGGAGAAGCTAAATATAGAAATTTCACCCAGGTAAGGAATGAAAATGAAAGTTTGGAGTTGGGCTTAGTGCCCTACATCTATAATTCTGGCACCCTGAGAAACTGAGGCAGGAGAATTGCAAGTGTGAGGCCCAATCTGTGTCAAAATTGTTTTAAAAAGGGGGAAGATGTTTGGGATATAGCTCCATGCAGAGGCCCCGGATTCAATCTCCAGTAACACACACATGTGTGCACACACACAAACTTGGGATGAATTCTTTCTATTTTAGAATTGTCATCATTATTATTTTTGGTGCCAGGGACCAAACATAGGGCCTAGTTTTAGGCAAGCACTCCACCACTACTATACCCCTGGCCCTTATAATGGTTCTTATCTTTCAATGGCAAAGAGCTTCTTGCCCTTGTAAATATATACTGATTGGTGCACATTAGCATTGACAGCACACACACGCACGCGCGCACACACACACACACAAACACACAGAGCTTTTCATATCTATAGGTTTAAGCAATTGGAGATAGAAAATATTTGGGGGAAATTATGTTGATACTAAACTTGTACAGACTTACTTCTTGTCATCATTCTCTAAATAAGAAGTATAACTATTTATATATCACTTATATTGTATTAGGTAATTGGTAGTTAATTTAAAGTATATGGGAGGATGTGAATAGGTTATATGCAAATACTGTGCCATTTTATATAGGGACCTGAACGTCTTTAAATATGGGTATCCTAAGGGGGTCATGAAACTCACCCCCTGTGGATGCCAAGGGATGACTGTATATTAAATACATACATGACAAATACATTGTAGTATGAAAAACACAGGCAAGCATTAGCGGTTAACTTCAGGTGGATTTCAGACCTGCTGTGACACAGACTGAAGAGGAAGTGTGACACTGCATAGGAAATGTCCCTTTTGAGGCAACTACTTTTTGCACTTAAACTCAGTGAGCCCAAATACTGGTATAATAGGAGAAGGAATCTTTTCACAGAGGTCACTTTTCATGAGGAACAAAGGAGCTTTAAAATATTTGCCACATATTATCTGCAAGATCAGAAAGATCTGTGTCTAATTTCATTGTTTTTATCAACCTGAGGCCTCCCAGTCTGGAGGAAAAAGGAAACTATGACCTTTTAGGGAGGTGTTGGCTCAGCTGGGGAACGGACAGAGTTGGAGGTCTATCAGTGTAATTTAGCTTCAGTGTATGGATGACTGAATAACCTTCTTCCTAAATAAGACCCACTTAGGAGGTGAGGGCAGGGACTGGAGGTAGAGGAAGTGGTTGGAAACTTGCCTAGCAGGCTGCTGACATAAAGCGCAGCCACTCACGCATCCTGCTTTCACACCACGAGCAGAGAGTGATCAGCATGCCTGTCTCATCTCTGGTTCTTGTTTTTAAAGCAGAAGTTTAAAACAGCACAGTCCTCTGTCTTCTGGGGTCTGGCTTTAAACCACCGAAAATGAGGGGAGTGAAAGCAGCAGCATGTGACTTGAGCCGAGTAGGCGTCCAACCTCAGATGCAGCCTGCAAATAGGTGCTTTTTGGTGTGGTCACTAATGCTATCAGAAGGAGCCCAGTAAACAAAAGACTCAAGACAGATGGCGGGGGGGACCTCATACCAGAAGGAAGCTATTAGGAGGCGTAACTCTCACCCTGTTATCTGTGGCCAACTGGCCTCCTCAAAGGTAGTGTAGTCTGGCATCTTGTATACATGCGTTTTCAGTATTATTAGACTGTTTTACTATTACCAGACCTTCTTGGTAATGCGCCACCAAACCAAACACATATTTATAAAGAAATTGCATCAAAATCCCGATATTTAAGTTGGTTTTAAGAAGCTTGTTAAAGAAAGCAGGGTGGCTGATGAAAACCAGAACTGCTTTTTAAAAGAGTTGCATGGATTTAGCTAGAACCGAAGCTACCCCAGGGCAGTTCTGCCGTGACCAACTCAGTTTCCTCTAAGAACTTTGCTCAAGTTGGAGATCGTCTTTTGGAAGCATCCACAATATTGCCTTTGCAACATAAAGGACACAGCAGTTGTAAGCACCAGGATTAATAATGTGGCCCCCGGGGCAGCTAGCCTAGAATTATTTGCTTTCTGTTCTCTTTTGCTTAGAGAGAATACATCTGGAGCTATTGCTTGCTGTCTAAGTTTCGGACACTTGAGAAGACAAAGAAAGGGCAATATTTATTTCTCAATGTCCAGCGGGAAATTACAAAATTTTAGTCATATGACTAATACTTAAGGGTTTAATGCAATAAAGCCCTTCCTATTAGATGCTACCCACACCCATAATGAGGACACATTTCTGCCTGCAGATAAACAGTGGAGACACAAGCTTCCCTTTCAGGGTACGAATACCAAAATGTGCTCCCTTTCTTCCTTTTGAGAAGAAGTGCTATGGTTCAGAGAGGTCCGTAACCCCACCACACACATGCAAAATGACTACCTATGATCCGAGAGGGCAGACTCACCTCATTGTCCTGGTGATTAATTTCACTGAGGTTGGACTGCTGCAGCAGGACTGTCAGGAGCCTGAAAGGGAGACAGGACAGTCATGGGGCTTCGCATTGGGTATAAAAACACAACTTTAGAAATACGGTCAGTTCAAGGTCTCCAAATGAAGATGAGGGCCCTTCCCATGTGTCTGAGAGGAAGATCAATATAATGATTGAGGAGGTGCCTGTGAGCAGTACCTCTGTCCTGCCTCTTCACCATTTCAGTGGCCCTCGAGGGGGCCAGGGGATGGAGAAAGTGAATCTTTAGGCTCTACATTCACCAGGCTCATCTTATGTCACCTATGCGTGCACTCCAAGAACCAAAATTATTCAACACTCCCTCTTCATTCATTTCATGTAATCTAAATGTTTTCAGACTCTTTCTAAGTACCTACGTCGTGCCTTTTAAATATAGATAATACTGGCAGATAGTCTGCATTTCCAATTTTCTCATTCTTTGTAAACTATACACATATCTGAGCAGAAGATGACAGTAGCTGGCGTGGAACAGTGATCAACGATTCTGAAGTGCAAGCTCTCATCCCATTTGGGTCCCACACTTGGTTGACTGAGGTCGGCACTCTTTCTATGGGAGAAAGAGGCAGTTGGACACAGTGGCGGGGCCCCAGACTCTAGAGCTAGACTACCTGGGTTCACATGCAAGCCCTGCCGCTGACTAGCTCCATAACCTCCGCCAAGTTACTTAACTCCTCTGTGTGTAAGCTTCCTTATCTGTGACATGGGGACAATAAATACCCTTCATACAGCTCAGTGTTGAAGATTAAATGAGTTAATACGCATAACATATCTAGAGCAAGCCTGCAACATGGTAATGTTCTTTCTAGAACTCTTAACTGTAGAAGTTTGAGTTCTGGCCCCATCTCAGAATCACTGGGGGAAATTGTAAGACCACACACATCTGGACCCTCAACTCAGGGTTCTAACATAGGTCTGGGAGAAGCCTAGTTTTTATAGTTCAGAAAAGTTGTCCAGGAGATTCTGATAATAGCCAGGTTGGAATCCATTGAGAAAGGTGCTGGATGAGTTACTCAATGGACATCCATCAAGAGGATAAAGAATAGTGCAGGACACACAGTGAACACAATTCAAAATTATTTTTGGAAGAATTATTTGGAAAATAAAATTGTTTAGTCTCATCCCCAATCCATTTTTATGCTTAGTTCGCATCTAAAGCACTGTTTTAAATTGCTACTTATATTAGAAGAAAAGAAAGATAGACTAATCATTGCCTTAGTAGTTTGATATGACACAGAGAGCTGAAGTAGGGATGAAATTCTGGTCCTATACTGTGGGGTGAAATAGCAAGGAAGCCTATGGTTTCAATCTAGTCTTGTCACTAACTTTTGGGGAGCCAGGCTGCTGCTGAGATATAATTCTGACCTCACTGCTACGTGACTTCTTTGAGCTTCTATACCCTCAAGGGTACAATAGAGGGAATGATGAACAGCAGTGGTGTGGAGGACAGGATGACACAACAGCTGGAAGGGTCCTGGCATACAAACTTAACAGGCTCCGTGGCCATGACTGAAAGCCGTGCGTCTCTTTTATGCTTTCTTGAATTCTAGGCTCATCTTCTGTCAACACTGTTTTTGTTTTTATAATTATTTTATCACAAGATATATTTTCTCATATGTTTCTTCTGTGGCTGCTTTATGGATAGAGGCAGAGTTTCACTGGTGAGTGTCGCCTCCCCACCTTATTAGTGGCCATTGTCTAAATCTCAGGGCCCATTTAACTGGGGCAGAGTGAGAAGGGAAGGCCTGTGGTGAGCTGGGTCCATCAGGATTATTTTTGAGCAGACTGAGCTTATCTGTAGCCAGACAGGATTTTCTGGGGCTGCTCCAGTGCAGAGCGATCTCACTGAGGGAAGTGGGGCTCTGACCAGATTAGAATGGGGGGGGGACAAAGCATAACCTCTTTTCACAAGCTAGGTGGGTCTCTGAAGGTTGTGGGACAAACCCGAGCCTGGATACTTCTCTATTTGCCTCTCAAATTCATCCTCTGCTCTGCAGTATCCTGCTCTGAGGCTGACCTCTAAGAGTGGCATCCACCAGGCCCCCTTGCCTCTGACTTTGTATTGGATTTGGCCTGTGGGAGCACAGGCAAGGGGAGGGAGGAAGGCAGCTCCCTTTCTGGCAGTGATTGCCGCCTTTTGCCTACGGCCTCCATTCCTCTTGGCCCTCTACAGCCACAGCTATCGCCATAACCCTCAGAGGGTCCAGAAACAGCTCCCTTCCTTGCCCCTTTTTGGCCTAGAGAGTGGTGATATTTTCCTGCTCTTTAGGGAAAGTAGAGGTGGAGTAGGGAGTTAAATTATCATCTGTTGTTGGTTAGTTTTAAATAGTCTTTCACTAGAGTTTCTTCAGTTGCCTCCTTTTGATATCTTGTCTTTCCTGTCATGACTCTGATTGATTTATGCCAATCTATGTTGCCAGGCTCCATTTATTCCTGTCTATAAGCCTCATTGATCTTCAAAGCCAGACACAAATTTATAGGTGAAACTATAGATGAAATCTCATCTCTCTTCTCCCCTCTCCTCTCCTCTCTTCTCTTCTCCTCTCCCTCTCCTTCTCTTCTCTTCCCTTCCCTTCCCTCCCCTGCTCTCCCCTCCCCTCCCCTTCCTTTCCCTTCCCTTCCCTTCTCTTCTCTTCTCTCCCTCTCCACCCCCCTGTCTCTCTATGTCTCATTTCATGATAGAACAATCTAGAGGCCTCCATTGTTTGCTAAGGCTGTCACACAATGGCTCAGTGATCCAGCCTATACTAGGAAGCAGATGAAGTTTCAGTCTGGCCCTTCTTTGCTGTTTCGTGTGGTAGGAAGGTAACCTGCAAGATGCTTGTCCATCTCTGTCTCAGTTACCAGGCAACTTATCCTTATCATCTTGTTTCTCAGAACTCCTATTTTGTGATATGGAGGTCAGAGGTATTTCTGCCCACACCCTCCATTAGCACCAGTTCCAACTCCATCCTGTTTTTGGATCCATGAGGCAGCAGCATAAGGCCCACTTCATTCCAGGTACCAGAACAGCAGGGCTGAGTTCCCAGGAGGAGCCTTTCTAGACATGGAAGAGTCCGTGAGTGATGAGAACACAGGGGCAGGGCCAGCCCGATCTGCTTGTTAGATTCTCCGTACCCTGACAACCAGCCAGAACCTTGGGCAAGCTATGAAACATTTATTGCCTACATTTCCTTATCTGTAAAATGGAAAAAAATTACAATTCCCAATTCCTAAAGATTTGCTATGACTTTATGAGAGTCAGTGCATGCACTGCACTTATAATAGCTACTATATGACGATTAATATATTTAAAAGCTCCTGCCTTCTTTTTTCTGGTCCCCCTGCTCTACCTAAAGCCCAATCATGGATGGGTAAAATGGTTCCCAAGCCAGCTGTCTGTCTCCCCTTCCTGTCCCTGCAGCTGTCTGTCTGTGAGAGTATGCTGTAGAGAAACATCCACACCAGGTTAAAACAGGTCCTAAAGACAGAACAGGACCCTGAGGAAATGATTTCCTTCCTCTCTCTGGCTGTAGTCAAGAGTGATGAAAACAGGCAGAGCTGCTGGCACTGTGGTCGGGTGGTGGTGGGGGTCTGCCAGTAACCATGGAGACCATGAAAAAGGCCTTCAGAGAGCCCCGTGGCTGCTTTCAGAGGAAATTGCTCCTTGCCTTCCAACACTAGCATGTGCGGTGTTGTACAAACACAACTCTGTTCTCTTTGGAGCTTTGTCTTAATGATCATGCCATTTCTTTTACACTGGAGCCCTCTGAATGTCCCAGCCAAGGGAAGGAGAAAAGCTCTGGGGATCTGGAAGGAGGAGAGCTTGGCTCTGCTGAGAAGCGAAGTGTAGAACCTGTGCTCCTTTGCTTTTGTCAGTTCACCATGTCTTCGTTTTCATAATTATAAACCACTTACTCCTTCATCTGCTTTGATCCCTCTGTACTGGGGTTTGGTGACAGATGCAGATTGGCACTGATTGGCTTGCTAGGGAGTTGTTTCCACGAGGGAACCAGAACTCCTCAAAGGCCAAGGCTAACTGAGGTGTCCGGTTCGCTTGTTTATAGGCAGCTTTAGTTTGAGAATTCCTTCTGCATAATCTCCAGTGAACATCAAGTGGAAAGAAGATTGCTCAGAGATTTTAATACCAGGATTCTGCTACAAAAATATAGATGGACAAAATATACAAATGTATTCTGCTACAGATGTATTCTGCTACAAATACATTCTGGACAAAAATAGAGATGTATCTGCATTAGGGAAGGTGGCAGAGAAGTTTCTGGAGGGTGGAATGGTTGATTTTAATGTTCCTTGGGTCCTGAAGTCTAGCATGCCCATATCCCTGCATCAACACAAGTAGAAGTATTATTCATATCCTGACATCCTTTGCAGTAAATGTGTGTGCCAGCCCTGGGACCTGCATATGTGAATCTGTGCATGCCAAGGTGAAGGCCAAGATGGGAGCTGGTAGACTTCATTCTTTAGTGCTGATCTGTGATGAGTCTTTCTGTTTATCTTCCATCACATCATCATCATCATCATTATCATTAATATTATCACTCTCATCATCACCAACACTTCCAGAACATGGACAATATACTGGGTGCTGTGTTCCACATTTCCTACATATTTTTTCTTGTTTACTGCTGTCTATATCTCTATGATGTAAGGACTTTAATTCTCTCTTCTTTCTAGGAAAGAAGGCTAGCTGGGCCTTGATATATTAACTTGCCTAAGACAACCTGTTGGCAAGAGATGGAGCCAGATTCAAATTCAGTATGACTTCAGGTCACCCTGGATGTTAACCTAAGAAGGATTTTAGTTACAGGAAAGAAAACAAAATAAGTGAAGAAACTAGACAAAGAGAAAACAAGGGCAGAATAAAGAAGATGTGATAGCACTACATATACGCCAGAGGTGGGATTTTAGTTGGATTTTGAGTTTTCTAAACATAGAAAGAGAGATGCATGGTTATAAATCATAATGTCCATGTAATGAAATACAAAATAATTTTTCAAAAGCACAGAAATTCCTCCTTTATGAGAATTTTTTCCTGTGGTTTCTTGTACAAGATTTTGTAGATGCTGTAATGAGTAAAAAATGTACTGACAATGAGCCAATACGTTTTGTAAGGCTGTTTCTTACAAGGTCTCTCAACAAAGATCAAGGGCTTATTAACAAAATATGGCCACTATGACAAGAGTAGGTATGAAAAGCACAGCAACCCCATTGGGCAGGTTGTATTCATATGTCAGTAGGTAATTAATTAGCTCTCCTGTGTCTCAGTTTCTCATCTGTTAAATAAGGTTAGACATACTACCTGCTGCATCGAGGAATGACAAATATTAAATGAAGAAGAACACGGAAAACGTTTAGAACTTTGGTCAGGACATGGTGATAGGCATTGTCATCACCATCATCATCATCATCATCGTAGGTTAAGTGTAGACCTATATGCTTCCACGTTCAGCCAGCTGGCCTCAGCTTGTGTCCCCCAGGCTCACAATGTCCAAATAAAAGACCCCTGCCTTCTCCATTACGGTTTTAGAATTAAGAAGTACCTACAAACCAGACCACTTCTTTTTTATTTTTTTCAGAAAACAATGCAAAGTTTACGTCGATTTCTAAATGTTCTTTAGGTAATTAAGCTAGCTGATTTGCTGCATGAGTTGTTAGAGTTTAACTCAATTGATTTTTGGAGGACGTTTACTAGGAATAATAATTTTGGTTTTGGAATAATCTCAATTTTTGGGTTTTATTAGTTAAAGCAGCTAGTATTATCTTTGACTAAAGCAGAATTTTATCTTTCAGAATTGAATGTCCATTCAGGATTATATAGCCCTATCATCAGCGCACAGGCAAATGTTTATTTTTTGAGCTTCAACTTATCCAAGGTTGAGGGTTACATCATTAGGTACAATTTCAAGAAAGGGTGAAGCGGGATGATGAGGCCACAGATGGGAGAAGCTCACGTCCCTGAATTGCCACATGGAGGGGTGTCCTCTGTCACCCAAGGCCATCTATGGTGGACTGTTACATGTCTGAGAAGAAAACTTATATTGTGTTAAAACACTGAAGTTTGGGGTTTTATTGTTACAGGAGCTTTTATTACCGTAATTTAGTATTTTATCTTCCAGAATCACTTAGATTTTAAAATGAGTACCCTGAATGAGGCAGGGAAAGGGAGTTGAGTACAGTAAATCAATGCAGAATAATCTTAAAAGATAAGTTTTAAACTTATTTTCTAAAGACCACTCTTGGAAAAACAGTATAATTTTGTGACTAAATATTTGTGTGGTTGTCTGGAAAAGTCATTCTTGTTTCTTTTTCTTTGTCTTTTTTATTTAAAATTCATCAGAAGGGAGTCATCCCCCTACACACAGTGTTTATTGACTGTTGACTGTCTGGGCTTGCTGTTTCTTCTCTGAGTTTCCTTGCTTTGTTGAGCTTTGAGTAAATCCTAGTTTTCTGTTATTTCTGGAAATAGCCCAAAGTAATAAGAGGCAAGCCTTGGGAACAGTACTGGAATTTCCCAAGCCTTTTCACTTTTCTGTAAAAGCGACTGAAATGAAGAAATCTTGTTATCTCCCAGCCTGATTTTGCCCTTTTTCTCCATAACCCGGAAGAACTTTTAGGTTTTAGTTTTGCACATGGTTGCAGAGGGGACGGCATACAGAAAACTCCCTGTGGTGCTGCCCTGTGGCCTGGGACTGAGGAATGCTACATTCCTGCCAAAGGTATGTGCTGTAAGGCATAAGCAAAGGAAGAGCCCACAATTTTACCATTTCATAGTAGGAATTAGTTCCAGTTGCTGAGAGGGGGTTTCAAAGGAGTGGAGACAGAGGCCAAACAGACACAAAGGAATGCGGAAATTTCCCTTGGTCTGGACAAAAACCTTTTCTTGGTTGCTCAATTGTTTTACAAAAATTCGATCTCCTTGTACAACCACTTTCTTTGGGTATCTTTATTCAGATGGTTTCCAGGAGCCCAGGCTTTCTGTCCAACCTACTGGCCTCCCAGCCTCAGGCTTCTCTGACTACCCCTAGCTCCTAGATGTGAGTTAGATTCTGGGTTTAGACAACAAGCTCTCCATGTAGTCATGGCTTTTTTACTCAGTTTGATATTCTTCAAAGTGCTTGTCATTATTAGAAATCTCATTCCTTTGTTTACCAGTGTGCCATTTAACTCCTTCTCGGGAACTAGAACCATAGTTGGTCCATAATAAGTGCTCAATAAATAACTAATCCAATAATAATATGTAGCTAATTCAACCAGTTCAATAGTTTTTGAATTACTAATTGACTAATTGAATGAGTACGTGAATTCTGAAGATAACAAATAGCATTTCTTCTTAATTCAAATTTGAGGAGAAAAGGGTCTTACTTAAATAGAGGAGGAATGAGATTAGAGTTTAAGATTATTCTTCTCTGCTACAGCTTTAAAAATTTTTTTAAAAGATAGGTTTCGTTTTTATCAGCTACAGAGGAGTAGATATTAGATGATTTTCCAACGCAAGTTGGATTTCTCCCAACTTGTATGTTGTAGGGACCTGGCTGCTTACCTCACATCAGACTCAGCAGTGGCAGCATGAAGTGGCAGACGGCCATTTTTATCTGGGATATTGTGCTTGGCACCATTTCTGAGCAGACTCACACAGCCTTCAAGCCAACCCTGAAAGACAGGAGCAACCACATAATTATACGACACAGACTCCTATAACACAGGCCAACAAACTTTCTCTAGTCCCCCCACCCCACCCCCACTTTGGTTTGGTTAAATCACATTTTATTTGATTTGAAGTGTTAAGGACCACAAATGGTGGTCCACAATTGGTGCAGCATTAAGGACCACCAACTTAGGTACCTCAAGAGAGAGCTAAAAATCTTGAGGCACAGAGTCCCAAGATTTCTGGAAGACCAACCCTGGATTCTCTCTCTCTTTTGCCTCCCACTTCTTTCCAGAATCACTCGATAGGCTTGTTGTATTCCCTTGAAATACTCAGTCTGTACCAGTTCCCAGGGCCACAGGTGACATGTGACAGGCTGTGATTAACCAAATTCCTCCTTTTGTTCTGTGGATTTATCTCCAAATCATGCTTGTCCGTCATCTGACTGGGATGTCAAAGTCCACTTCTAAAAAACTGGTCTCCTACACCATTCTGAGCCCCGGCCTCCATTCTTCACCTCAGGTATCTGTCTGAGACAGAGGCCGGGCTCCTCTCTTCCAAGTACTTTTACTAGCAACCATTGCATCTTGCTTATTCTAGTCCATCCCCATCTCAATGCCTAGAAGCCTAACCTGGGTCTGACGTTAACAGCCTGAAGCCATAAACATGGGTGTAGCATGAGCACCTCCCAAGGGCTCCCTGCTGGTATGTTTTACTCACCTATAAGTCTCCCCTTCCTGCTGTCCACTTATTGTGCAGATTGAGACCTGATATTACTGGAGCCCATTATTGTCCCTTCCATGGCCAACACTTCCAGCTGGGTCCTATTCCTGCTATCTCTCCCATCTCAAAGGTCAGGAGTGATCTCCGGCTAGCCCTCCCTCTCTGGCCCATGCTGCTTTCAAGTCTGGCTCTCACGTTGTGGAGAAGGCCTCTTGCATTCATCCAGAACTGCTGGGGTTACTCAACCAACTTATACGTAGACTAATAATGAAATAATTATTATAAAGTATTCTGTGAGAATTCTTTCTTTTTTTGAGACGTAGGCTTCCTGCCTTTGTCCATTCAGGTATAGTTAAGCCTCAAAATTTCCCAGTAAGATGAAGAAGATGACTAAAGATTTCCCCCCAATACAATATTGGAAGCATTAAAAACCAAAAGTGTTAATTAATGCAGGAAGAAGGAAGATAATGAGAAGAAAAGAACCTTTTGTTTTGAAGAGTCTGGAAAAGATCTGTCAACAAAAGCACATCAAAACTCACAGGTTATAGTATTGACTATATGGTTCTGTAGAATTGACTAATATTAAGTAAGTCTTAAGTAGGAGTAAATATTTTCCTGGAATTTTCAATTTTGACTCATAGTTTACTAGTATATTAAGCCTGTTTTTAGTTCCTAATGCCTAAGTCTAAGTTCTTGGGTTTAAAGGAGAAAAACTGACCAGGAGACACAAAAGAAGGGAATAATGAACAAATCTTAGAGTTGCCCAAGATTTACAGTTTTTGAAAAGCACATTTTTGGTGGGGAAAGATTTGAAACATTTTAAAAAATAATTTTGCAACATTTCCTGGATCTCCATGTGTATATGTGGTTTTCTTTCTTTTTCATTTTTTTTTTCAGAAAAAAATCAGGAAGCTATTGAAGCTATTTTAAACCCTTGTTACTATTCAGAACCAAGAACTGTGTTTTATACCTACTATGTGCTGGCTGATTCCACATGCATTTTTCCTTCTGTTGTGATAAACTTAGGCTTTCATTTTTCCTACACTTTACAAATAAAGACAGCGACACAAAGAGGTGAAGTGATTTGCCCAAGGTCACACATAAACTCTGTACACTGAGTTTAGAGCTATGACTGAATACTTGAATCCAGACACTGCTAGGAAGGAGTGGCGGACTCCACAGTGCAGCCCCCAAAACAACTCCTTCCCATGAGTCTCAGCAGAACCAGGGAGGGGTCCTGTCTTGGGGGGGGTCACATAGAGGCTGGTCATAGTTAAGGATGTGGCACTGTTATGGAGCACTGGGGTGGTGTCCCACGGTGAGGAAGAATGAAGCTGTAGGATAGAAAAGGTGTGGTGTAAGAAAGTTTATTTAATAGATATCAAGGGAAGAAAGTAAAGATATAAAGGCAAGGGAGTAAAGTTCCCGCTAGCCTGGAAGGGGATTCTGATAGGATACCCACAAGGGCTCTTTTTCTAGGGGTTTTTAAGAGATGTAGAAGGGAGCTTGGCCTGTTGTGCTAGACAATAAAATCTCTACCCTATAGGATACTCCATATTTTTTGGGATTCAATCTATACATTGTTGATGCAGTGTCCATGCCAGGCCCACGCACCCTGGAGCCATTGGGCTGCCTGGTCATGCTCTGAGGAGGTCCTGGACAGCCAAGGACACCTGGCAGATGTTTTTGTAATATCCCTGGAAGGTGGTGACTCAGAAGAATCCATTTTGGGCTTCCTGTCTACATTTTGGGGCCACAGTCCTTACTGCCTATGAGAATCTTAACTGCTGTCTCACTAATCCTGTTATAGTAAGCATCATGCAGACTGCTTCCCTTACCCAGCTCCTTAGCAAGCCTTCCTATAAAGAGCTATATGAAAAGATGTCACCTTTCCAGGCTCTCAGGGTGTCCCTCATAGTTCACTTTTGTCTAGAGGAGCACTACTTTTAAGTCCCTTGCATGACGGTCCAGCCAAAGAAATTTGAAATTTAGAATTTTAGGAATTTGAAAGAAGTAGTTTGTTTTCACCATCTATTGGAGGCTAGTGGCAGTGAACTTTAGAAACAGCTTCTTCCTACTTCTTTAATTCTTTGCTCCAAATGTTCTCTTTTCCTCAGCTCATATATCAAAAAGTCTACTGCAAGAGCAGTTATTAAGGCATGTGCTATAAGGGAAGGGACTGGGGAGGGAGTCATACATCTGTCTGAGGTATGGGACTTCAGCTAGAACCTACAGAGCAGTGGTTTTCAAACTCCAGAGGGTGTACAATTTGCCAGGGAGGTTTGTTTAACCCGAAGGTCTCCATCTTGTGCCCCAGACCTGTTTCCTGAAAGTCCAACTAGGAGGTGCATACCCCAGGAACATTCACTTGAAACAAGCACCTTAAGGGATAGTGACACGAGAGATCTGTTCGCCATGCTTTGAAAAATTCCTTCCACATATGCTTTTGAGCCCTGGAGAAAGAGCACATACAAATATATACAGTGAAAATTTGAGTTCTGAAGAAATCTCTGTGAGAATTGGGCAATGCATCATTGCATTTTGTGTGGGACTGTGGCAGGAAGGGGTGGTGTGTTTAGAGAAGGGAAGTGTTTTGCTCCAGCAGGGCCCCTTCAATGGGACTGGTCCAAGGTGACGGCCATAGCAAATGCAGGAGTCAGCAGGTACGGAAGATAGGGCCATGATGAAGATTTCTGGGCACCTTGTTGGGGAGGAAGAAGAATCATGCCTCTCATGTGGCAGTTAGGACATGTTTGACATGGATTCGAGGTAGCCCTAGGGCCTCCCAGAATAAACAGCAGGAGGGTTTGAGAAGAGGGCTTGGGGATTTTTAATGGGTCTTATCCAAGGTTGCTGTAGGCTTGAGAAACACCAAACTGACATATCTGTTGTGAGGTCTGGCGTCATGCAGTTTCTAACTTGAGCACTGACTTGGACCTGAGTCCTGGGCTCCGTGTTGCCCTTTGGGCTCTTGATATTTCCTCTATTGCTTCCTCCCCTCCCCTTCCCAGTTCTCGCTGTATCTCACATTGCTCAGCCTGGAGCATCTACTTAACTGCTCCTACCTTCACAGATGTTAACTGGATCTTCAAAGGGATAAGACCCTTGCTGGGTTATTTATGGAGGGTGTTCTTTTATGGAGGGACCAGAAATAGCCCAAGTTCTGATGATGTTAAGATAGAAAAGAATGTTTTTCTAATGGCGGTATCTCCTGTCTCTTAACATTTGGAGGATCCAAAATTACTTAAATCCATCAAACCCACTCTAAATGGTGATATAAATGTTGAAGATGATTGATGTAAAGCTTTAAAGGTCTATTTCCAGGGGTCAGCTGCATTATGAGCACTTTCCTTCAAGAGGGACCCTCCCCAGAATAACACCTTTAGCACCCCTGCTCGTTTGCCCTCTTAACAGACACAAGTCCATACCAGGTAGGTCGCCAGGCATAAACTTGTGCGGCCGTAAGCATCCTGCATGTTAATGTTGGCTCCCATCTTCAGCAGCAGCTTGACTGTGTCCACTTGTCGTCCAGAAACCGCATGCATCAAGGGCGTACATCCTGCAATGAGACATTTCAGCAGCCTTTAAAAATGTTTGGCTTGTAAAATTTATGAGCAGACTTTATTTGTCTATTCATTTATTCTGCTTTTTGCAGCAACAAATGCAGCTGTTGAGTTGTCGCATGGGACTGAAGAAAGATGAAGGTGATTTTGCTACATTAATATATAAACTGTATTTTTTTGGGGCCGTGTCTCAATCTTCTGCAATTTTGCAATAATTGGTTAATTAAAACATTTGGGGCAGATTATAAGAATCATGTATTACTGTCTCAGGGGTCAGCGTAACTTGGGACTTATCAAGAAGGTTCATTCTGACTTAGCATGAAAAATCCAGAATACGAAGTGAATTTGAAAAGCAACTCCAGCCAGGCAGACAAGTCCGACACGCTTTTATTGGAGGATGTGGGTAGTGAAGCTACATGGTAACCTAACCTTGGGTTGTACAAAGTCTCGCCAAAGGAGCCCCCAGTAATGAATACTTCTCTGCTTTTACAATCAATATAGGCACAGATATTTGGCTTTTAAAATGTGTTTTCTTCCTGAATAAAAATAAAGATGAAGTGACACATTTTGATTAACTTTGCAGGGCTGTTTGGCCAAACCAGCCTAGTAAAGTAGAATCTAGGTGTTTCACATTCCTCGGGGTGGAGAAACCAAACATTAGACACAGCTTCTTGCCAGCTGAGACTTGTTTAGATCGGTTGATTGGAGATTCACATTGACTTTGTAATCTTCTCTGGAAGCTATCAGTCTCAGAGATTCCTGAGAATGAGTAGATCCGAGGAATGCTACTTTTATCAAAAGATGGCTGGCAACCCAACTCCTCTTCAGATTTCTCCCTCCTAAGACTCTTCTAGGTATCTGTGCTGAGTAAGAGCAGCAGTAAAGGGATATGTCTCAAAATAGTGGCAAAACTTCCTTCCTCTCTTCCTCCCTTGTTCCCCTCAAGGAGTATTGTTATAACTACAGATGGGGGTGGGGGAGAACCTACTGAAAAGGGCAGTTATTGAAACAATTTATGAATCTGAAATATTCAGTAAATAAAGCTAAAGATTTCTAGACAGTATTTTCATAAAATTACATGCTCTACCTGGCTAATTTATATCTGTTTTGAGATCCAACCTTACCTATAAATTTCCTCAGAGAATACCTCCCCAATCCTACGTTGCAAAGTAGATCTCCAAGTTACAATCTCTCAACCTTCTTTATTTTTCATTAATAACTCTTTTAAATCTTTAGTTATATATTTATTTAAAATCTGTCTCTTCTAAGTTGTAGGTTCACATGTTCATCACTGTAGCCTGAGCAGCAACCACAGTACCTGGCACCTACACATTAAAAAGCATAACTGAATCTCTGAGGCTTAGAGAGAAGTGACAGAGAGTTGATCTCCAAATTGGGCTCCAAAATGTATTTAAAGTTGATATACTTGTCCTTGTAGAACACAAACAAAATAGAATAAATGAGATAGTACCAAAAAAAAAGAGAGAGATAGTACAACATTGTTGCTGTATATGAAATTAATATGCAAAACAGTGTTCTTATAGACAAAAGCAATGGGAAAAGTAATAAAAAAAGCAATAAGAATATACTTAGGAATAAATCTAGCAGAAGAAAAGCAAGACATATAGATAAAGTGATAAAACATATTGGGCAACACAAAAGAAGAATTAAACATGGGATGATCTAGGATGTTTATGAAATGAAGACTCAACATAGTAGGGCTATCAGTTTCCTGAAAATGAATCAATAAATTCAGTGCAATTCCAATAAAATTTCAACAAAGCTTTCATGAAATTAAAAGAAAAATCTTAAAGTTTATTCTTACGTGCCAAAAAATATTTCAAGACAATTTTAAAGTAGATAAAATGAGAGGAAAATGCTTTTTTCATCAATAAGATTTATGATAAATTATGTAAATTAAAACCAAAATAGATCAACAGAACAGAGAGTCCAGGAAACCTTAAAACTTGTACAGGAATTCAGTGGGTCACTCTAGTGACACAGGAAAAAAAGGTATTTAATAAATGATGTCTACTGAAGGGATAAATGAACATTAGATTCAGACTTCACATCACAAGTAAACAGAGTCTACGTGGATCAGAGACCAAATATGAAAGGCAAAATTGATCAACTTTGGAAAGAAAATATGGAAGAGTATCCTTTGAACCTTGAGGTCAGTAAGACCTTACTGAAGAAGATACAAAAACTATAAGCTGAAAAAAAAAGCCTTATTACATTGAATTATATTCAAACTTAAAATTACTATGTAAACAAAATTAAAAAGCCAGCCACATAATGGGAGAAGTTATTTTAATTTATAAATCGAGGAAAAGATTATTAAACTAAAGAAAGTACAATCGAACCAGAAAGAAATAAACAATGTAAGAGACCAAAAAAATGGGCATTGTATATACAAGCAATTCACAAAGGAGAAAAAACACACAAAAACCAAACATATAAAAAAGATAAACTCACAAGTAGGGGGTACATATTAATATAACATTTCATACCACTTTGTATGTATTGAATTAATAATTATTAAAAATTTAAAGTGCTATGTGTTGTCAAATATTTGGAAACTCTTACTGTTCACTTAAGTTTAAATTAGACAACTATTTTGGAGATAAATTTGACAGCTTTAACAAAATTGAAGGTGTTCATAAATTGTGATCAAGGGGCTGGGGATTTAGCTCAGTGGTTAGAGTGTTTGCCTTGCGAGCACAAGGCCCTGAGTTTGATCCTCAGCACCAAAAAATAAATAAATAAATAAATAAATAAATTGTGATCAAGTAATTCTACTTCCAGGTGTGTTTCATAAGGAAATTTTCACGTGGATGAATAGAGATATAATCAAGGGTGATCAATGAAAAATTTAATTAACTAATAAGATGGCATAAATAAACACTAATAGAGAAATGTATAAATCACATTACATTTGTGCGAGGAAATACCATAGAGCAGTTTAAAATATACAAACTAAATCAACTTGTATTCATGAGTAAATCTTGAAAATATAATTTTGAGTGAAGAAAGCAAATTTTAAAAAGATGCAATATTATTTATGTAAATTTTATGAATAAAAATGACAAAATAGATAATTTATAAACCCACATAAATAGAGCAGAAAAACAGGAAAAGGAAAGATACATATCCGCTTCAGTAGTTATTTTAGGGAAATGGAAGTAAATAGGATGGAATTAGAAAAGGATAAAAAGGACCCTCAGCGGCTCTGTAACTTTTTTCCTCAAAAAAATCTAAGAGAAAAGAACCACAAATTGTCAAAACTGTTAATTCTGAGTAGTGGATGAATAGTAGTTTGATGTGTTGTTTTGTGCACTTTATGTTTGAATATTTTTACTTGAATTAAATACACAAAATAAAGAATGAAGCAATTAGGTCAGGTATGGGATGCCTGAAGTTAGCCTTCACATTTACCCCTTAAATGATCCACACTTCCATGCAATGAAATGTTCAAGAGCTTTACTACCTCCGCACTGTAAGGAGCAGAAAGAGCTCTGGTGGAAGGAACAGGATACGTGAGTTCCAATTCCAGCTTTTTAAGTAGCTGTGGGACTTTGCCTAAGAAACTGAGTCACTCTGAGATTCATTGTCTTGTCCTGGCTAGTTTCAAGTAGTTAGAGGATGGTTATGAAATTCCAAACCATACCTAATGTTTGTTTGTAATATTTTTAAATTATAGCTAATATTTGTTGAGTGCCTGTTAGGGCCAGGCATAATTCCAGATGGATTAATCCATCACATTTTCATTAAAAAAAACCCAAACCCTTTGAGTTATTATTATCCTCATTTTACAGATGAGGAAACTGAGGCGTGGGAGTTTAATGATCTAAGTTTATTCTGCTCCTAAGTAGGGTGAAGTAGCATAACTCTACATGCTCAGGGAGCAATTACCCTGAAGAGAGTATATCTTTGTGGAATACATGGTTTGCAAATATTTTCTCCCATGTTGAGTCTGTCTTTGGATTCTCTCAACAGTGGGGCCAAAGTTTTTCTTTCTGATGAATTCAGATTTATAAAATTTTCCTTTCATTTACTATGGTTTTGATATTAAGTCCAAGAACCATCTGCCTAGCCTTAAATCCTGAAGATTTTCTTCTGTTTTTTTTTCCCTAAAAGTTTTGTTTCAGATTTAAGACCATGACTGATATTGAGTTAATTTTTATGTCATATGTTAGTCTTAGGTTGAGTGTGCTATCTTTGTTTTTCTTTTTTCCTTCTTTCTTTCCAGCCCTTCTTCCTTCCCTTCCTCCCTTATTCTACACCCTTCCCTTCATCCCCTCCCCCCACCTTATTCCTCCCAGCAACATTTGTTGAAGAGACTGCCTTGTATCCACTGAATTACATTTACATTTTTGTCAAAATCAGTTGGGTGTATTTGTGTGAGTCTTTTTCTGAGTTCTCTGTTTCTTTCCAGGGTCTATCACTCAGCCAAAGACTGAATAGTCTTGACTTCTGTAGCTATGTAGTAAGTCTTGAAATTTGGTACACAAATTTCTTCTGCTTTATTCTTCTTTCTGAAAATTGTTTTAACTCTCCTAGGTTTTTTTTCTTGCATTTGTATATAAATTTCAGATAATCTTGTCTTTTTTACACACACACACACACACACACACACACACACACACAGAGATCTTGCTGGGGTTTTGATAGAAATTGTGGTCTGCACTGTACGCCAAGCTGTCTCTTTTAAGAAATTACATTAAACCTGTCTACAAATTTGGAATGTTTACTCTATTGAGTTGAAGCTTTATGTCTAATACCTCTATGCGAAGAAACACTGAGGTACCTGTACATAGCCACAGGTAAGCCCCTTGTTTCTCCAGTTTCAAAGTGGCCAGAGATAATTTTATTAGTATTGCTCATTTTAAAGGACATGTCTAAAGGGATAAAATATTACAATTTGGTTTCAAAATGCACAGACATCTCACCTTCACCATCACAGCATTCTAGGATGGAAGGGTCCTCCCGAATCACTGCAGTCAAAGCGTTGACGTCTCCATTAGAGGCTGCCTGATAAACCATGGTCAGGTCAACTTCCTCACATGAGTCACCTTCATGAATCAAACAGACACCCTGTCAGTGTATGGAGTGAATTCACTCAGACAATAATAGCACCCAATCTTTACCCACATCAGTGATTCATTCAACTTTTCTAGTGAATCCAGGCAGAAAGCTGTGTCATCCCAACTGCATGTTCCCTCACCACGTCTGCAGAAACCTGTGCCACTGTGGGCAACTGGGACTCCACTGTGTTCAGGAAAGGAGCCTGAGGAGTTAGACGTCCTTTGATATTTTATGATTCTCTTTATGGGCCTTCGTATTTTTCAAAAGAGAGACCAAAGAGATAAGTAAGGCCCTCGTCTGGATTCTGGGCTTCCCTTTTTCATCTGCCCTCGTCTGGATTCTGGGCTTCCCTTTTTCATCTGAAGCTTATTTGTCTTTTCAATGACCAGTCTCTCCACCTGTGAGAGAGGCCTTGCGCTCCTCTCTCTCTGTCCTCTATGTGCACTCTGAACCCTGTCCTGACCTACTGCCCTGAGGGCTGGCCCTTGCCCATGTAGCCCCACTCTCTCTTGCCTTCTGGCTTGTCCCTCAGAGGCACAGGCAGGAGACTGGGAGGGAGAAGAGAGACAGCCATGGGGCAGTCCTTTCCACTCCCACCCAGCAGTGTTTAGTATTAGCCACCACCCTCCCACCAGTTCTTTTTCTGCAGAACCAGCTCTCACTGCCCCCATAACTGCTCCTCCTCCCCACTTCTCTTTCAGTTGTAACAGCTTCCCACTGTGGTGCTTGTCCTCGGAACTCTGCGTCATCTCTGTATGTTGTCCCATCATAAAAGCCACTTCATTTCAACTGCTTGGTGTTTTAATAGATAATCTTTCCAGAAGAAATAGGGCTGTATGCAGCCCTTTTGATTTAGGAACATTATTGAACCAATGAGTAGTACTGCCAAAAGTGACAGCAGAACTCTGGTCAGGTGACTCCTGGTGTGCAGGGTATGGGGGACAGGAAGGGCAGGCAAACAAGTTCTTCTCAGGGGAGCCACTGGTGGGATGCTGTGCTGAGTTCCTCTATGTACCCACCTTCTCTCAGGCACAACCTCCCCACCCAGGCATGGTCACTGTTGAGGGAAAAAGTGTTTGTATAGAAAAATTTTCTAAAGACGTACTTCTCTACGGATGGGGACCTTATGCCAGAGCTTTTCAGTTCTAATTGATCTTTAGTTGGCAGGAATGCTAATCCTTTGGTTTGTTTTCTCTGTTCTAGTATTTCTGAGAAGTCGTTAATGATTTTTAACCAGTTAACCTGTACCAGAAGGAACTTCTCATTGGAAGTGATTTACTTATAGCTATGTTGTTTTGTAAAGTGAGTGGTTGCCCCCTAATTTGTCTGGAGTGGCCAGATAACCTGGGTACAAGTCTGGCGTGTACTGAGCAGCTGTGTGATTGTGAGCCACTTACCTTCTCTGAGCCTTAATTTCCTTGTCTCTAAAATGGAGGTGATGATGAAAACGACAATGACGATGATGATAATAACTACCCATCTCAGGAGGTTGTTGTGAGCAAAAAATAAATTAGTATTTACTTGTCTGTGCTTTAGAACAGAGCTTGGCACATAGTGAGCACTGTATATACTTTGCTACTACTACTGCTCCTTTTTGCAAAAACCTTTTTGACTCACCTAAACGACATCAGCAACCTGGGACATGTATAGAAAAAGATCTCTTGTTGATAATGGCTAATAAAGAACCTGTACATTGCATGGAACATTAATGTTCTATCAAAAGCCTTCCCAGGAGTTAGACATTGTGTTAAGACAGCCCACAATACCTTTGGGTATAAGAAATAGGGCCCAGACTTAGGAACAAAGATGAGCCTGGTATCTGGTTATATGAGCACACCCAAAGGTGCTTGCGATGTCACCTTGAAAGGCAGATGGTGGCAGGCCAAGGAGCTGCCAGAGGTGACAACAGAACTGTAGGTCTTTATGGTCTCTGTGTTGTATAATATGCTTATATAATACCTACAAATGTATTTGGTCAAGATGTAGACGATTCCACTGAATCAGACTGTTCATAACCGAGTGCGATAAAATATGTAAGGCACATTCATCAGACTATGGAGTTGCATTGCTTGGTAGAATGTGGATCCTCAAGATACCTTGCCAGAAGTGTTCAAATAAGATCATATTGGGGCTGGGGATTTAGCTCAGTGGTTAGAGCACTTGCCTTGCAAGCACAAGGCCCTGAGTTCAATCCCCAGCACCAAAAAAAAAAAAAGATCATATTTAATAAGAATAAGCAGAAGGTAAGATACCTTAGTCCATGAAATACCCCGTTGAACTAGCTGAAGAATGTTGAAAATAATCTTTTTGTTGCCCAACCTTCCCTCACTCAGATTTTAACCTTATCCTAGTTATTCTGGGGACCACCTCTGCGCCACTTTCAGCCCACAGTCTGATTCAGTGGAATCGTTTACATCTTGATCAAGGTTGAAACCTGTGACCTATAACAAAGCTACTCAGCATTTGGATTATGCTTCCTACAGGGACTGACTCAGGGATGTGGTCCAGTTATAGAGTCCATTCTTTGACTGGAATTGTTGAAATAGTACCCCTACTTTGTTGATCACTCACGAACCTGGGAGCTTGGTGGCTCCATGTGGGTGGAGAGCCTGTCTAAGAATGCAGACCAAACAAGGAGGGGAGCAGAGCTAGTTTAGGAGAAGGAAATGGTTGAGGCCTGGTGACATCATCTAAACTTTGAATCAAGCTGTACACATATTATGCCAGCACCACAGAACAATTTACCTGTGCCAATATATTCCTTTTTTGCTTAAGCAAGTTTGCATAACATGTATGCATGCTTTGATTTTCTTTTCAGTCACTGGAAGAGTTCCAACCAATAAATGGTTTAGCAGTGGCACATTCGAAAAGAATTTAGGGTCTTAGACAACTCTAAGGAATTATCAGTGTTTTAATAAACTACTTAGGAACTCTTGCTCAATTATCGATAGTCTAGTAATCATGTTGAGAGAGGCGATATGTCCTTTGAGTTCTTAATTAGTCAATGACTAATTGTGGATTAAATGGGGCTCCAAGTAGATGGAGAACATTCAGAGGAGAGTATAAATTCAGAATGAGGTATAAATGGATTTTACTCACATCACATGAGAAATGGTTGAAGGAAATACTCTGCAGATTACTCAGTGTGGTCATGATGGTAGCCTTTATATATATGAAGAATTTTTAAAATAAAAAAAATGGTAATATACACAAAATATAAAATTTACCATTTTAACTATTTTTAAGTATACAGTTCAGTGGCATTTTGTACATTCACATTATTGGACAACCATCACCACCATCTCTAGAACTCTTTTTATTTTCCAAAACTTGTATCCATTAAAATAACACCCCATTCTTTCCAACCCCATTCCACTTTCTATGTCTGTCAATTTGACTGTCTCTGTATCTTATATATGTGGAATCAACAGTTGTCTTTTTATGACTAATATATTTCATTTAGCAGCATGTCCACAGGTTCATCCATGTAGTATGCATCAGATTTTCCTCCCTTTCTAATGCTGAATAGTATTCTATTGTACATATATATCATATTTTGTTTACCCTTTCGTCTGTTGAGGGACATTTATGTTGTTTTCACCTTTTAACTTTGGTGAATAATGTGGTCATGAAGATGGTTATACAAATCTTTTTGAAACCCTGTTTTTAATTTTGGGGGGGGGTAGATTCTCAGAATTGGAATTGCTCAGTTATGAGGTAATTCTATTTTTTTTTTTTTTTAGGAACTACCACACTATTTTTCATGGTAGCTGTACCATTTTATATTCCCGTCAACAGTGCATGCAAGTTCAAATTTCTCCACATCCTCACCAACACTTATTATTTACTCTGTGTGTGTGTGTGTGTGTTTGTGTGTGTTGGGTTTTTGTTTTTTGATAATAGCCATCCTAATGAGTATGAACTGGTAACTAATTGTAGTTTTGAATTGCATTTCCCTAATGATTAATGATGTTGAGCATTTTTTCATGTGTTATTAGCCTTCCCTATATGTATCTTTGGAGAAATGTTCAATTCTTTGCCCACTTTTTGTGGTGGGGAGCGGTGTGTACTGGGGATTGAACTCAGGGCTTTGCATTTGCTAGGCAAGTGCTTTACCACTGAGCTGAATCCCAAACCCCTCCTTGACCACTTTTGAATAGTATTTTGTTGTTGTTTTTGAATTGTAGGAGTTCTTTATGTGTTTTGGTTTTTAACCCATTATCAGATGTATGATTACATATATTTTCTTTCATTCTGTGGCCTGACTTTTCACATCGTTGGTAGTTTCTTTTGATGTACAAGAGTTAATAAATCTTCATATAATCCAATTTGTCTATTATTTTTCTTTTATTGCCTATGCTTTTGGCATCATATTCAAGAAATCACTGTCAAATCTAATGTGATGAAGCTTTCCTCCATGCCTTTGTCTAGGAGTTTTATAGTTTTAGATTTTACGCATGTATCTTTGATCCATTTTTTGTTAATTTAAAAATATAGTGTAAGAGTCCAGTTGGATTCTTTTCCATGTGACTCTAGTTGCTTAAACACTATATGCTGAGAAAAACTGTTCTTTCCTGCACAATGGTCTTGGCCTTGTTGGAAATTAATTAGCCATAGGTGTTAATTCTCAGTTTTATTCTATTTACCTATATAGTATGTCTATGTTTATGCCAGTACTACACACTGTGTTTACTGTAGCTTTGTAGTAAGCTTTGAAATCAGTGGGAACTTCCAACTTTGTTTCTCTTTTATAAATTTTTTTTTTTGGGCTATTTGGATCTCCTGAGATTACATATGAAGGTTAGCATGAGGTTTTTTTTTTTTTAATATCTGTAGAAACATTGGAATTATATTGAATTGGGTGGAGATTATGTTGATTCTACAGACTGCTTTGGGTGGTGGTGACATCTTAACAATATTAGATTTTCTAATACAGGATACAGAGGATGTCTTTTCATTTTCTGGTATCTTTAATTTCTTTTAGCAATTTGGCAGTTTTGTATGTACAACTTTACTTCCTTGATTCAGTTTATTTCTAAGTATTTAATTATGTTTTGAAGTTGTCGTGTTTAGGATTGTTTTTCAAAGGGCTTTTATGCAGACATTTTGTGGTGAAATCCTTCTGTGAAACCTCAACAGTTAGAAATAGCAGTGGGTGAGAGAGACAGAGAGAAAGGTATTTTAATTGTAAGAGCTTTGTAAATGTTCCAGGTCACCACAGGAGATAATGATCTTTCTGTTACTGAAGATGGCCAGTCTTGTCTAAAAGAGCACCCAGGAACCATGTTGAGAAGGAATTCAGAGACAGAGTGAAGAACAGGTACGGGGAGAGGGCAGGTCTGGGAGGCAGAAGAGAGTGTACTTCACAGATGCTTCCGGCCCTGATATACGATATCAAACCACAGTGATTAAGGAAGAGGAAATGCAGGAGTTTCTCTAGAGGTTATGTGGAAATAGCCAATCTGAACTGTGGCCAATGCAAATAATTCCACCTAACCTTGGAGATGGTACAAAGAGTTTCTGTAGCAATAGAAAGGGTAATGTAAAAATAACAGGTACAACAGAGAAGAATGACTTATGGAATCTAAAAGGGGGGCAGGAGACTACTTTTGTTTGGAAGGTCACAAAGCCAGAGTATCTGAAAGGTATATAAATAAGCAGCGTTTAAATCCCATCTTCTCTCCTTCTATACCTATCTATCTGTCTGTCTGTCTGTCTGTCTATCTATCCATCCATTGCCTATTCAACATACGTTTATCTCTGTTTCCATGGAACATGTTCTGAATGGCTCCTACCTCTCTGTAGGAAAGCCATACATATAAATTTACAGGGAGAGAGAGAGAGAGAGACAGAGAGAGAGAGAGAGAGAGAGAGGGAGAGAGAGGAGAGGACAAAAAGACAGATAGGAAGAAAGTGGAAGAAAGAACCAGGTAAAAAGATCTAGATTATATTTTGTGAAAAATTATAAATGCATATACACATGTATGAAACATATATATGAAACACACACATATATACATACACTTACATATATACATATATGAAAATGTAAAAGACTGGAAGGCATGCATCAAAAAGTAAGTAGAAACCAGGTGTGATAGTATATAACAGTAATCCCAGCTACTCAAGAGGAGCAAGAGGATGATGAATTCAAAGCCAGCCTGGGCGACTAAGTGGGACTGTGTCACAAAATAAGTAATAAAAAGGGCTGGCAATATAGCTCAGTGGTAGAGTGTTTGCCTTACATAGGTAAGCCCTTGGGTACAATCCCCAGTACTAGGAAAAAAAGTAAATAGAGATAGTCTCTTGGCTATTTCTCTGAACTTTCTGTATTTCCCAAATTGTCTATAATGAATTTGTATTTGTTTATGCTTATCAATATTAGCCAAACTTATTTTTTTTTCTTAAACAGTGGTGGCTTACTAGCTTTACATTAATATGCTAGTAGTAAAAGGGTAAACAGAGCTTACTATCCCCAAACTAAGAAAAGAAGTCCTTGATATCGACGGAGTTTTAAAAAAGGAAAAAATATGTTTTCTTAATTCTGACCTTGTAAATACCCTAGTAGACTTTTTAAAAAAGTTACATACTTTAAATAGTTACTAATTTTTTTTTTAACCTCAAAATCGGTAAGACAGACATTCTTGAAATCATTTCTTTCCCTCATTTTTTATGGCTTATCCAGAAACTAACTGGTTTCTGGGTATGTCATAAATTATTTATATAACCCCAAGGGCCTAGAGTTAGTAATGGGATTTCAGATGCAGCAGAGGTACTCAGAAATGTTTGGAGTCCTCGGAGTTCTCAGATGTTACACCAGTTTGGGCCCATTTCCTAGAGTTTCGTATAGTGGCTCTGCCCTGGGTTCCAATTGAGTTCTTTGAGAAAGCCCTTGACTACTTCGATTACTTGTCTTATTTTCTTAAAATTACTGAAAGATCAGCTTGACCTTGTTCTGCTTAAGCTGTGACTCTTTTGTGGAAGGGCCAGGTTAGTGTCAGGACAGATTGGGTACTGCAGTTTCAAAAGTGCAAACGTGGTGGTTTGAGAGTTGGTACAGTTTATTCTATTTTGAGAGTCCTTGCATGCCTGAACCCTCTCTACAGTAACCCATCAAGTCTGGATTGTGAGCAACTATAGAGGACTCTGAAGATCTTCTTTAGATTGTGCCTTGGAATTGAACAGAGTCCCTCTAAAGAGTTTAACTTCTTTCATTCAACCTTTTTTTTCAATACCTGCCAAAGACTAATAAGAGTGTGGGTACAAAGGTGATAGAGTCTCTGTCCCTAAGGATCATACAACATACCCCAGGGAGAAGACACATTTTTGATTTATGATTGAAACATCTAGAGATACTATGGCAGGGCAGGATGGAATCACTTAAATGAATGGATTACTGGGCATTCTCCTAATTTAGATCTTCCCATAGAATTAGCCTGGATGCTAGGGGACAGCAGAGATGTTACATTCTTGGGGCTACCCAGAATGACCTATGTGCAAGGGAACAAAGCCTTTCACCGTTAGGGTAGATGCCAGGCTTTCACCACACCCCCAGTGACTGCATGTGACAACATTGCCATCCACTGGTGATAAAGAGTCCCTGTGGTTCTTGACCTGGGCCTTGAGCCAGGATGGGCCTGTTCTGCTGGGTAGAATTAAGAGCCAGTCTGGAACTCTCTGCTGACACAGGAACAAATTTAAGGTCATTGATAAAGTTGGCTGGCATTGAAACAAAGTTAGTCTCATGTGACTTTTATCATATATAGTATGTGACACACAGCATACCTACATGGAGGCAATATAGAAACAGGGTAGGAGCACAGGCTTTGGGACCCGCCATCCAGAGATGGAATCCTGGCACTACCAGTTACCTGCCCGCCATATGACTTTAGGCCAGTTGTTTAATCTCTATGTTCATTCTTCTCTTGTCAAATGGGATAAGAAAATTACCTATCTAGGGCTGTTCTGAGAGCAAAGTGAGTTAATTCATAAGCAATGGCGAAAGCAGTGCCTGGCACCAAGTGTGCCAATTAATATTATTATACACACTTCTGTTTTGACATAGATAGGCACCTCCATCTTCTTTCCCCCTAATGAGACCCTGTACAGGAGGCTGTAGTGATTTTGTGAGCTGAAACGTTTTAGTGTGTCTCAAGTTTTCTCCTCTTGGCCCTCAGGGTATATTGCCTGAGACTTTAATAATGTTTTACCAAGTGCCAGTTATGTGGGAAGAAGAGAAAGAGTTTCTGTCTGAGATTTTAAAAAGAAAAACAGCTCTAAACTTTCTGCATGTGCCAGCTAAGGGAACAAAGATTCAAAGTAACCTTCATGTCATGGAGGTGGAAAGAAGAGATTTTGTCTCATGGGGAGAAGGTCTTGCAAGAATAGTATGGCAAAGGAAATATGTGGCCATGGCAGACATTTCTTCATAAGCAGATTTGTCATGTTTTACAGCATTTCCTTGAATCTCAGTATATGCACCCTGCCCCTGCTGTGTTCCTTGGTGTCCCTTCGTGTTCCTTCTCAGCCCGAGATGCTAAGACATGTTTAGCAAATCTCCTGGACAGAGAGGGCCTTGAAATTCAATTTTCTGTTTCAGGAAGCATAGCTATGTTGATCTTCAAAAAAGATGCTTCTCAGAGATGCACTTTTTGCACTTTCATTTTAATATTAATTCTTAAAAAAAATGCTCTTTAATGTGTCGAACTTTTAGAATGGGGTGACTGCATTTATTGATTGATTCAATATGTATCCTGTTCTTGAATAAGTTTTCTCATCCACTGAATTTTTGTGGAAATCTTTTTGGTGTTAAAATATTGTGTCAGAAAGTTCTTTGGTAAATGAGCAGACATAAATCTTATGTTAACTGTTGAAAGATTGTGCTAGCCTCGTTGGCTTTGGAACTTGAACAGTAAATCAAGTGTTATTATCTCAGCCATCCTTTCTCCAATCCCCCTTACCTTTTTTCTAAATCAACTATGTGACTTTACTTACTTTTGTCACTTTCTAGAAATGGCAGGTGCTGAAGTCAGGTATTTACCATTTTAGTTGGGGACTCTGGAGGGTGAGAAGTGAGTAAAATAAAGAAGGGTTTTTTAGTTGGAGACCAAGTAGACGCAGTTGAACGTGAAACTGCTTTCAGATGTTGGAAAAGCTGGAAAAACAGTTTAGGATGGTTTTCTGTAGGTCCAGGACTAATTCTGGTGGGTACAAACTAGAATAAATAAGGCTTTTGAATGACCAGAGACTTTCAAAAATAGAAGGGATTGCCTTGTGAGGCGCATGCTCCACACTGCTACCCGTGTTTCAGCATGTTCTGGTCAAATGTATCACAGGCCTGTTTGTGAGGAGATGCAGATACTGAGTCGGTACTTTAGGGAGGTTGGCCCCTGAGTTTCCTTTCATGACTGATGTTCTACGTGTGCACCTAACTAACATCTGTGAATAACAAAATAATGACTCACTTGTTGCTGTGTGAGCAATGATTATTGGGCTGAAAAAGACTGGGAGGAGTTCCTCCTCGGCTGTTATACAAGGCACCCTTCTGGTGACCCTCTCCTCTGCCCACTTATAAAACTGCCCCTAGTGACTTGATCCCCTGAAAAGAGGTTTTTTTGTGTGCCAGAGATCAAACTCGGGGCCTTGTGCTTGCTAGGCAAGCACTCTAACCACTGAGCTAAATCCCCAGGCCCCTGAAAAGAGCTTTAAGTAAACAGTTTAATTTAGGTGGCTGAACTAAGCGTCTGACAGTGACCAAGGCTCTCGCTCTGTGGTCCTTGAGCTCTGCGTATTCCTAATGACCTGCCGTGGCTCCATCCTGTTTGTTGGCTTGTTATGAATATGTCTCTGTCTGGGTTCTGTTTTCTCTCCCTTTAATCAGTGATACATTTCCAGATTGGACAGGATCTCTTCTTTAAGTGTTCTCTGAAGTGTGCTTTCTGTCTACAGTCACAGATCAACCATAGTTCCTTGATTATTGTATCATGGGTTCCTAAAGACGCTTTAAAAACATTGAGATGAAACAGCTTCTCGTGAAATTGGGATTATTCCCGAGTATCTGCTTGGTTTGGTTGTTGCTTTATAAAATCATAAAACAAGACCCAACTGGTAAATGACTGCCCTTCAGGGGACCTCACTAGAATTCATACTTATTTGGTTGTATGGCTTTGCCTTTATTACAGGAAAGAACGACAACAACAAAACAAAACAACAAAACTAAACCACCCCTAAGCTTTAGATAGTAGAAGTGAGAGTAGTGTTAGACAGATTGTAGATGATCAATAAATATGTGCTTATTGATTTTATCAGGATATTCTCTCCCAGTTGGAAAATTGAAGAGGGTGGATGTAACAAATGGAGAAAAGAAGGCAGCCAGGCCTGGTGGTACAGCCTGTAATCCAAGAGTTCTGGGAGGCTAAGGCAGAAGAACTACAAGTTCCAGTTCCGCCTGGACAACTTAGTGGCTTGGCGATGTAGGAAAAAGTAAAAATAGAGAAACGAAGGCTAATTCTTTCTAACATATGGGCATAAAATCAAGAATAGTGATGGAATAAGGTTTTTGTTGCTTTGAACAATTTTATAAGACGTGTCATTAGCTTTATAAGTAGAGTTGAAGTGAAAGAACACATCTGTAGGACAACATCTTCTGGTCACTAGAAAAGCAGCAGTTGTTATTGCAGGACTCACAGGATCTGCCTAAGTAACAGTCACAATAATGTCACTGAGTAGCAGTCATAATGATGGCCAGCACTTCCACAGCGCTCATTATATGCCAGACACTGTGATAGGCACTTTCTATAAATCAACTATTAATTTTCACTATGTGAGGTAGGGACTAAAATCATCCCATTTTATGGAGAGGAAACAGAGCTACAGCATGTGTGACCTGCCCTAAGTTAGTAAGTAGGGAAACCCAGACAAGGCTACAAGCTGTCAGACCCCAGATCGTGCCTTCTGACCCACAGGCCCTGTTGTCTGTAACCGGTTGCAGGTTCACCAGCAAAGTCCTTGTAGAGTCCAGGGACTCTGTGAACATTCTTTCATGCTGGATGGACATTTCTCTTTCTATGTTCCATTAGCTCTTACAGCAGCCTGTACCCTGCCCTCCACTCTGCCACACAAGCTGCGTAGCTCTGTGTTCTGCATGGCCGATATCATCATCCCACAGTTCATACTTGCTGCAGAGAAAAGCTTCACGAGTTAACCCCAAGTTGGAAGCACACTGTGAAGGGCTGGTGGCGCCCTAGGGAAGGAGTTAAAGATGATGGGAAAGGCATAAACATTCTACAGTGGACATGAGTGGATTTAAAAAAGTCAAGATAAAAGCCACATGACTGAGGAACAAATAATTCTCACAATGAAGCACAGAAAAAGAGTAAGATTTTTCTCATGTATTTTCTAAGGTTAGCCTAATACACGCACACACACACATACACACACGCATACTTTTATGGATCAATTTGTAAACATAAAATTTTAAGTTGTAATTTCAATTCTACTGAATCACATTCAATTGGGTATTAAAAGTATGATGTACCATGACCAAATGGAGTTTATTGCAAAGTACAAAGATACTTTGACTTGAAGTCATCCATTAATAAAATATATTACACCAATAAAACAAAGGGGCAATGTTTGGTTAGATGACCAAAGACAGGAAAGCATTTAGTGAAATTTAATATGTTTCTTAAACATGAAAGTACAAGAAGATTATGTTTTTTCTTTTGAGATGGTCTCTCTATGTTCTTTAGGCTGGTCGTGAACCCACTATATAACGCAGGCTGGCCTCGAACTCATGGCAATCTTCTTGCCTCAGCCTCTTGAGTGCTGGTATTATAGGCATGTGCCACCATGCTGGGCTTTACATTCTTAATATGATTAAGTATAGTTGTTTGAAACCAATTGGAAAATCATAATTAACAGTGAAACAATGGAGAAGGAAAGAAATAACACAAACCCAGACTAATATGGTAAAATAAAAGCAAAAAGCAGTCAGGCGTGGTGGTGCACGCCTGTAATCCCATCATTTAGGAGGCTGAGGCAGGAGGATTGCTGTGAGTTTGAGGACTTGAGGCCTGCCTGGACTACATAGTAAGTTTAAGGACAATCTGTACTACACAATGAGATCTTGTTTCAAAAAAAAAAGCAAAAGAAATGGGATATAATAATCACAAAGGAAAAGCAAAATAATTATAATTTAGTAATAGCTAACTTTTATACAGTAGGTGACTTATGTTCTAGGCACTGTCCTAACAATTTTTTCTTAATTAGGCCCTTTCTTTGTTTCTCTAGATTTACGAAATAGGTAGTATAAGGAAACTGAAGTAGTACAAGGAAACTGAAGCACAGAAAGGCTTAATAATTTTTTCTGAAGTTGCACAGCTTTTAAGGGGCAGAGCAGGATTTGAAACCAGTTCATCTGAACTGCAGGCAGAATTTTCAATCACTGTCTGCTACTGCCCCTCTCACTTGAATGAATAATGGTTCTCCTGATCTTTAGTTTCAGTTACACGTGGTCAAATACTGTCTGATTGTAGTAAATGGAATATTCTAGAAATAAACATCTCATAATTCAAAAAATGGTACCCCATTATAAGTAGCATTATGCAACCTTTTGCGGTTCCATTTTTGTCCCGTAAGGGACATAAATTATGCCTTGGTCCAGCTTGTCCATGTCAGACACACCACCTTCCCATTAGTCACCTATTAGCCATCTTGGTTATTGGGCCAGCTGCTACTGCATCACCGCACTTGTATTCTAGAGACCATCACTTGACTTAGTAACAGCCCCAGAGAGCAAGAGTATTGACGCTGGTCATTCAGATACGCTGAAGAGAAGCTACAGAGTACTGCGTGTAGATGAAAAGTGAAAGTACAAAGATATTTTGAATAAGAGACAGAGACCACATGCACATGATTTTTATTGAAGTATATTGTTATAATTGTTTTATATTTATTATTGGTAATCTGCTGGGGTGCCTAATTTATACATTAAACTTTGTCATAGGTATGCATGTATAGGAAGAAACAGTACAGAGAGGGTTTGGTAACATCTGTGGTTGCAAGCATCCACTCGGGGTTGGAATGTATCCTTGAGGGTAAGGGGACACTACAGTTGTTACCCAGCAAGGCAGACAAGGAAACTAACCACCCAACTAGTTGAACTAATAAGACTTGATTAAGCTAGTCAGAACTTAAACATAGTCTATATCAAATACTATAAGGAAGAAAATAATTCATTCTAATGAAAATGTAAAACACCTGTGAATTCACTTCACTAACTAGTCTAATCCAAGTGAGGAAAACTACAGAACTTTACTGTGAGATATAGCAGAAAAGTTGAATTTATGCAAGTATACACCATTTTCTTAGACAAGAAAACTAAATAGTATAAGCATTTGTTTTGGGCTCTACTGGGGGAATTGAACCAATTTTTAAAATTTTGGGACGGGGCCTTGCTAAGTTGCCCAGACAGGCCTCAAACATGTGATCCTCCCATCTCAGCCTCCCTGAGTGCTGGAATTAGACACGCACCAACATGCCTAGTTTAAGCAAATTTTAATTATTGCCAGATTCAGTTATGTTTACTGTCATTTCAATTAAAGTTCCTGTGGTTTTTGGGAAAGGAAGAATCAGAAAAATATTAATTCTTGTAAGAATAAATTGGGGTATGTTTCAAAAAAGAAAAAAGAATCTATTTAAGTATTTGCTTATTAATGCTTAAAATCTCTCTGGAAGGGTGCACCAGCAACTGATCGCATTGTTTGGATTCCAGAGAGCTGGCTTGGGTGACTGGAGGTTGTGGGGAGGCTGGATTATTCATTGTGGATTTTTTAACACCTTGAAAGCATGCAATTGTGTTGCCATTCTAAAGGCAAAAATAAACAAGAGGAGATAAAATATGAGTAAGAATATCTAACCTAATTGAAAAAATAATACTGAAGGAGATTTTTTCCTACTAAATAGTACATTATAAAACTATAATAATTAAAATAATGAGGGTTGATTTCAACACAGGAGATTACTAGAGCAGCAAAAAGCCCAGAAACTGTGTGATATCCACATGAAAGGTAGAAGCTGACAGCTAAGCTGGCTTTTGAGCAAAGGGAAGAGTTTTTATCTAAGAGGCATCTTATACTCAGAAGGGAGGAGATCAAGAACAGAGGTAATGGAGAGAAATAGCATTCTGAGGTCTCTGAACTCTGGAGAATTAATTTGCTTCTGGTGTAGTTTTTCTGCTCAGGCAAATTCTGCCCCTTCCAAATACAAACGGATGCTGTGCTGTGAATTCATTAGAGAAGAGAAGACAGCTTGATGGGGTGGGGTGGCTTGAGAAGATGGGTTGTCCATATGACTCTAGGTAAGTCACTTACACTAATCACTAGCACTTACTGAGTGATGACCGGGGGCCAGGCGCAGTTCCGAGGGCTTCGCATGTATTGCTTCATGAACTCTTTGTAACAATTCTCTGAGGATCATCATAACAATCTTTATAACCACCCTACAGCCCACCCCAGCACTTACTGGGTGATTACCGTGGACCAGGCATGGTTCCAGGTGCTTTCTATGTATTAATTCATTCTTTGTAGCAGTCATCATCTTAACTTACAAGGTGAAGACAGAAGAGCAGAGGCGTTAAACAGTTGAGTGATGTGGTTAAGAGGCAGCCCTGGAATTTGAGCATTCAATTCAGTACCAGCAGCTATGGCACCATACCAGTGTGAATCCCTCTATGTTCCAGTCTCCACACATATGGAGCAGGGTTATACATTTACTTTCAATTCTAAAAGTATGACTCTTCTAAGACAACGCCCTTCCAAGATCTAGCCTTACACTGGTTTCTGCTGTGGCCACCTGAGACCGGATATCTATGCACCCACCTCACTTCCTCTCTATATTTAGGGGTCCTTGTCAAGTCAATCTACTTGTATTCAAAACTCTAGGACAATGTTTTAAAATAATTCTAGGTAATCTGAAGGATAAAAGTGTTAATTCATATTTTATCACAGTCTTTAAAATTTAGTGGAATGTGCCTGTTTATTGTGGTGAAGCAAAAATCAAAGATGTAGTCTCAAGGGTAAAATTGATGGAACCATAGTTAAAGAACAGGATGCCAAGATAGAAAAATTTTTTTTTATCAAGTGCTGTTTTCATGTGTCCTTGTTTATAGCATCAGAGCTCTCTGAACTCTCTATGGAGAAATGTCAGTGGGTTGCTGACCAGAACAAATGCGCTGAGTAGGAGGATGATAAGGATCCTGCTCTCAGATGCTTCTGTGATGAAAGCCAGATCCTGACCTTGTAAATCCCCAGTTCCTGCCACATCAGTTCCACGAGTGCCTCTCACCCTCTTAACCCGTAGTCCTCCTCCTCAGATGCTGAGGCCGTTCTTTGCTCCAGAGCAGGCTGCTCTGGAGACCACATCCACCCTCACCCTACAGAAGGTCGGACTGCTGCGGTGAGCTGAGGCCTCTTGGGAGAGCACCTTGCGAAGGAAAGCCCGGCCTAGGGGAGCCAAGAGGGGCCCAGCTTGAGCCAGCGAGAGCAGGGATCAGGCCTAGGACTCCAGCTCCTCACCTTTCTTCTCCTTCTATTGCTGAATGTCAGGAAGAGGTTCAGGGTGTGGGCTGTTAGAATTTAGAAGGTGTACCTTGTTGTGAGTGGAGTATGAAAAGGGACTGGGGGTGAGAAGCCTGAGTTGACACAGCAGCTTTGTCTCTTGTCCTATGTGGTTTGAGCAAGTCCTGTAACCTCTGATGGCCCCAAATGGAATCTATCTCAGCCCGTGACAAGGGTTAAATGTGATGATAAAAATAAAGGGTTTGTCATAGTGCCTGGCACATGGGAGCTGCTTAATAGAGTGATTGCTCTTCTAATCATAAGTATTGTTTAATGTTCTCGGCCTGATCTCCTGTTTCTCTTTGGAAGCTCCTGCCCAGCACCAAAGCAGAGCGAGTTTCCATGGATCCATCTTGGTGATGCTGAGAAGCTGGAGACGGGCTGGGGCTAAAACTTTGAACACACCCACCCCTTCATTAAGTGAGGAAATTCAACATTTCCTGTACTGTATTCATTCTTATATTGCTTGAGTTTTTTGAAGAAGATAATATCAATTTCACGATTAGGAAAAAAATTGTAACTCTGCTAGAAGCAGTTGACATCTAATACTGTAACACTTTAACCTCAAATGATCACTATAAAAGATTTAAACAACACTAAGACAACTTGAGATGGACACAACATTGCCTATGCAGTGCTCTGGCTGGGATGCATAATCAGGAGGTGGTCTCAGATAAACTCAAAAAGAGGAACTCAGTATTTAACAAGAGAGAGAGATGATAATTTTCAAAACTGTCCATGTTGTAAAAGACAAAGTCTGTAGAAAATGTTCCAGCTTAAATGAGACCAAAGAGACATGATTGCTGAATGTAATACACAATCTTAGACTGGATTCCATACTGGGGGAAAATGCTATAAAAGACATTATTGGGCCAGTAGACAAAGTTGGAATGCAGACAGTAGATTAAATAAAGACACACACATACACACAAGGAAAGACACATGCATACAGAGACAAACAGAGACAAAAAGAGCAAATGATAAAGCAAATGGGGTAAAATGTTAACATTAGGTGGATCTGGGTAGAAGATATTCACGTTTTCTCTATAATATTCTTAGTTTTACCTTTCTGAAAGTTTGGAGTTACTTTCAAATAAAAAGTTAAAAAAGGATTAGAATGCACTACGTATTAGGTGCATTTTTAATGTTTGGAGGGTCCACTTGGAAATGTTTCCTGTGTGGAGTGGAATGTCTTCTCATCTCTTCCTCCTCCCTTATATCCAATAAAATAAAAATAGCCTCATCAATGAGCAAGAACCATTCTCAGTTTTCCCAAAGAGAAAACAAATGAAGGGCCCTTATTAAGCAGGCAAACCTATTTTATTAGTTTGCTTTCATTATTAACTTTCATTAATATTAGGGAAAAACATTTGGGATTTTAGAAGATAAACCAGAAATTCTGACATGAAGATCACTCGTGGAGACAGAGAATTCTCGGAACCAGTAGACACTGTGCTGCTGAATGCCTGACAGGATTTCTGAGAGCAAGTAAGCTCAGCCTGGAACTCAGCCTGGGACTCCCTGTTGAATGTGGTCTTTCTGTGAGATGATGTCTAGCCTGTCCGCATTCCATCTTTTACATCAACTTTAGACCTTGGTGAATCCAGACTTTTACTTTCTCACCTCATCCCATATTTGAGGATGGGTGGACTATTTGTTTCCTATCTGTCACATAATAGAAAAAGCAACAAGTTTAATTGTTTTCTTTTAGGCTCCATTGAAATATCCTTGTGCCAAAGTGATAGTATCAAAGGGAAAATCCTTGGATGTCATGTACCCAACAGAGTTGTTTCATTCTGGAGGTGTTGTGGGATTAAAGAATAGAAATGGTGGAAAAACTTGAGTGGGGTGTTCCAGCTGACTGCTGGGTTGAGGACGGAGGTTGCCTTGTAGAAGTTGATCTGGTGAAGTTGTAGGAAACAATGTCAGGGTGGATTGAGAAGATGTGGCTGCCCTTCATGGGTCCTTCATGCCTTATGGATACCACTCCCCAGTCCTTGTTTTTGATGCATACTCTCCCGGGACACAGGCTATCCTACGCTGAAGAATGTCACCATTGACGCCACCTGCTAGTCCCTGGTACTAAATTGCTTGCAGTTTCATGGCTCTTCAAGGCTTTGACTGGTCATTGTTTGGATAAGATCTTTCAGGAACTTCCTTCTCTACATGTCTGTAAAAGGAGTGGGGAAGAGTGGAAGGCGCAGAGTGCTCAGGTTACTGGAGGAAGAGCTTGTCTAATATGGGGAGGGATGGGAGCCTCAGCAGAACTACGGAATGCACTGATCTGTCACAATCTCTCCCATGAATTGGTTGATGGAAGGAAAAGGGTGCAGCACAAAGAAAGAGGCTGAAAGTGGAGGCAGGCTTCCAGCAGGCTTGAGTGGGCAAGAACGTTGGAAAAGAGATTTGTCTCATACCCCTTTTTCCCTCTTCTCCTCTTTCTTAGTCAAGACAGAGGGAAGGCTGAATATCTCAGAGGCCATACATAATTTGGTTCTAAACCAGTGGGTGGTGATTTGCCAGCTAGTCTCCCTTTATCTGAACTCTCAATCTGAAAACCAATCGCAGAATTCTCGGTGCTCCTGAGTTTCATTCCAGGCTCCTATTACAGGTTTCTGAGCCTGAAATCATTAACTGAGCCCCAAATCAGACCTAGCTCCTTCCTTTCTCCTATTCCTGCCTTTCCTCTGCTCTTTGCCCAAAACCCCTTTTCAAAATTTGCTTATTCTCCCTTTGAAAACATCTGGTTGTCACATTGCAATTTGAACTTCTGCTTTTTCAGCAAAGTGCAGATCTTTTGGCTTAGTATTCCCATTTTAAATGAGAAGTTGGGATTTAAAACTAGCACATCTGTGTGTGGGAGCTTTAAAAATATAAAACACAATGGCACAGTATAACAGCCTGCTTATGAAAATAAAGACTTCATTATTTTGAGTTTTTGCTGATGCCTTATTTTTTTTTCATTATACTTTATATTTGGTCAAGAAAGAAATACACTGTGGCAGAAAGAACATGGTTTTGAAGTTGAACAGGTCTAGACTGAAGAACAGTGTATGAGGGGGGGCACAACTCCTCCAGTGCCTGCAGATTCTCTGCTTAGCCTCATCAAACCTGTTTCCTCACTTTCAACCACACGCAAGGCTGACTGAGGCCCCGAGGACCACCCTTATTTCTCCCATTTTCTCTGTAGCCTGGGATTCCTCCAGGTACAGCAAATCTCTTCCACAAGTAGTAGCAAAGCTGAAAATGCAGATATCTTCAGTTATATTATGTGTCAACTTCAGTAGGAACCTCTGTGTTCTGTACGATTTTACTGTGGGTACTTTTTCTAAGGATTGAGAGGGATTTGAGAGGGAAGACAATCAGGAAGAGCACATGGGATCAGAGGGCTGTTGTTATGGGAAAGCAAAATGCACAAGATAGAAACAAGGAGTTCTGAAGACCCATACTTCCTCCCTCTTCTTTAAAAAGAAAGCCAGAGATGGCCCTATACCCCTGGGCCTATCAGGTAACCTGATCTACAAGCCCCCAGCAGTGTGATATTATCCATATTTCACAGAAGAGGAGATGAAAGCCCAATGAGATCAATCAGTTTATCGAAGTTCATGCAACTGGAAGAGGGTTGAGCTCAGATTTATACAAATGTTTGTCCCCACAACCCTTGTATATGGGTACCTTGACCCTTAGACAAAGAGAAATAAAGAAAGATGCAGTTGGAGGGATTCTAGCTTACTAAATTCATCTTGGTGGAGTCTTAAAGGTCATCTACATTAAACTGAACCACCATTCTCTGGACAACCATGAGCCCAGTGCTGGTACACAGCTACCCCCACTGATTACCAGAAGTCTTCTGGTTGTCCTGTTGTCTGGATAGAGTGCACCCAGGAAGAGCCCAGTGCGCTCTGCTAATTCTGAGTAGGATGTGATCGTTACAAGACATCCTTGAATGTCTCCATGCTTCTGTTCTCCCATCTGAAATGTTAGGAGGATGAATTGGATGGCTGTTTTTCAATCTTTGTTGTACATCAGAACATCCTAGAGAGTATTTGTTAGGTCACATCCTACACTAATTAAATTGAAATTTCCATGGGTAAGATCAAGGCATCTGCATTTTTAAAATCTCCCCAGATGATTGCTGTGCACAGTTAAGTTTGAGAACCAGGGGATTATAAGATGTCTAAGATTCTTCCAAATGTTATGTATTCTCCTGTCAATATCTGCATGTGAATTCATTGCCACTATGGTTTTGATTCTCCAGACTGACAGATCTGACCCAATCCCCCCAGACCCTCTCCACCGAGGTCCTGAGCTCCTAGAACAATCACAGCCCATTCCAACATCCTGCAGCCCCCCACCTGAGCCCAGGAACAACGCCTATTCTGCTAGAACAAAATACACCAGCCCACCTGCTAGGTCACAGTGCCCGTTGTCCTGATGTCATGGCCACACACTCAGCCATTCTTATTCCCCTAATCTCGAGCTCCTGCCTTGCATTACCTCACCTAAGCTTGTCCCACTAACCCTCCTATCCTATCCATAAAGGATCCAGCTCAATAAGCTGGACTCAGACTCTCTTTCTGAATGACTCCAGGAGGTCCTACCCCGAATCCCCAAATTCAGGCTGGCTATGTTCTTTACTGGGTCATCCCCATTTACCTAACACAGACATAAAGAATTCATGGAATTCCTCCACTCAAGCTCCATGCTCAACTTTTCCAGAGAAAGTCACTTCACTTCAGTTTGCTTCATAATATAATCTTTGAGATCTATTTGATGATCTAAACCTATAATGGTCTTTCTTGGATTTAAGAAAAAGGATTAATGGCATAATAGAACTATTCATGTATCATTGTGTTAATTATTACTCTAGAACTTGTTCTAAATTGAACCCTGGAGTCCTAAAAAGAAAAAAAAAATAATGTAATCTAGTTGCCCAGCACTAAATCTGCCTTCATTTGATCTGAGAACTGCTAAATTCAAGCTGGATATCACAAAGTGAACAGTCTTTTGGCTTGAAGAACTTCCGGTCTAAAGTAGCTGTTATGGTTTCAATGTGCAGGCTCCAAGACTCATACTGAGTGCTTGATCCTGAGCGCAGCAATGTTCAGGGGTGGGGCTACAGAGGCGGTTGGATCATGAGGGCACTGACCTCTTCAATGAAATAATCTACTGATGAGTTCATAGCCGAGTGGACACTGAGGAGGCAAGGCCTAGCTGCAGGGAATGAATCATGAAGGAATGACTGTGGAGACTATGTGGTCCCTGGCCCCTTCCTCTGGGGCTCTTTCCCCCCTCTCTGCTTCCTAGATGCCATGAGGGGAGCAGTTTTGCTCTGCCATGCCCTTCTGCTATGATGTTTTGCCTCACCACAAGCCTAAAGCAATGGAGCCAGCTGCCCATAGACTGAAACCTGTGAAATTGTGTGCCAAAATAAATCTTTCCTCTTTTAAATTGTGTATGTCAAGTATTCTGTCCCAACCACAGAAAGGTGACTAACACAGTAGCAATAATAATGGAAACAACAACTGCAATAACCATGATTTGAAAAATACTTATTTTATGTCACACAATGTGACATGAAATTCATTATTTAGATCCTCAAAACCTTGCTATATAAACATCATTTTCTTCATTTTATTTCTGAGGAAACTAAGGCCTAGAGAGGTTGTGTCTCTTGCCAAGGTCACACAGCTGAGAAATAGCTGATCTTCCATTCTGACCTGTGTCTGTAAGATTTAGAAGTCCCTGCTACTTCTCCCATAGTGCAGCCTCTCTAGAAAGATAGAAAGGATTGAGAAATAGAGATGGCAAAGTTAAGGTTAACTTTTATGGGGGGGGGAAATCAGGCATCATGTGGAGAAATTGCTGTGACTTGCTCATATGAAAAGCATAATAAGAAAATAAATATTCTAAATTAATATTTTAGCTATGTTTTGAGCTTATTTCTGTTAGAAGGTCCCACACTGAAACAGATGAAATCATTATGAAGGACTTGTTCATCCGCAGTCAGTCCCAGCTCCCTTCAATTAGTCTTCAAAAATAAACCCATTGTGTTTCTTTGTGGATTGCAATAACGTCACTTTTTAGCCAGCATGGGTGCTTTGCTTCTAAGCAGATTTTTAGTTGTGCTGATTGCTATCAGTGGTACAAAATGTACAAAGAGGAAAGAGTAGTGGTGGGCAGAGCTGTACTAATCCTTTTTTCTATGGTGATTGTGTCCAAACGCAGTGTGAACCAGCATATTCTGAAGGTACACACACAGGCACGCACATGCACACACACACTCAGACACACACAAATATTCAAATGAGTTAAGCTGAAGGGAAGACACTATACACTTAAATGCATTACTTAACAAAGAAATCTAAATATAAGTTATTATTTGAGAAACTACTGAGCTAAAATAATGCACCCATGAAGCCAGATACAGATTGAGGAATAGTAAACATTATGGGTTAGAGCAGAAAGGAAGAAAGAAAGAAGCAATGAATTTTCTTAATGAGGCTTTCACAAACCACCATTTTATTTTGTGGCCAAACAAGTGAAATCAGCAAAGGAATTTAAAGTCTCAAAGAATATTCAGAGATTGTAGAAAGAGGTTTAGAGATAAGATACTTTTAAAAAGGTCCTAAAATATTTATTACATTTAAATAATAGAAATTTTCTGTATATATATATTAATTACATGTATCACATAAATGTATATATGTGCACTGCATATGCAAAATGTATATACATAGACCATATAGCTATATACGTGCTTGTTATAGGATGAGTTAATTTCACAGTAACCCTTCCATGTAGAAAACTACTTCCATTCTGGAAAGTATGAGCAAGGAAAATGTACCCTGTCGCTGTAAATAACAACATAGTGATAAGCCATTATACAATCTCAGATGAGCTATTCTATTGACCCATCATATATATGGGCATCATCTATTCCTGAGAAATAGAGGTGGCAAAGATGGACTCAAGAGATGCTTATGAAGCTATAGCAGTGAAATATTGGGTTAGCTGACTGACAAGAGCTACATGATGTATTCTTCTGATATTACTTTCTCTAACATATTTTTTGAAGATTAGAAAAATACAATAATAACAAACCATCTGAAATAGCTGATGTGCTTGCAATCCAATTTTTAAAATTTATGAGTAATAATACCTCAATAAGACAGAAAACTGTAAGCTTATTTTTCTTTTCCAGATGCTTATCAAATTAGAAACAAACATTCAGAACAGATTTGTTTCCTAGGTGGAATCCTATTTCCACACCACACACACACACACACACACACACACACACACACACACACACACACACTGTCTCCCTGTAGGTATAAATCTCCACTGTTGGACTAATTATGCTAAGAACCAAAGAATGTATTAAAACAGTGTTTTACCTTTTTGCTGATCAAACACAGAGGAGGTGCTGAAATCCATGGTAGCTTGTCTCATCCTTTACCATCAGAACGGCGGAAAGTATCCAGGTCTCTAGAGAGAAGAACACCATTTCACACGCTGCAGTCAACACAACAGTCAGATTCAGCCTTGCTTGCCAAGACCCCCGCTTGAGAATTAAAAGTGCATTAGAGATGCAGGTTGTTGGCAAGGCAAATGATTAAAATAGGTAAACACTTCTCATGCTAGGGAAAGAGTTACTCTAATAGCCTCATTCATCAGCCGTACTTGTGTATAAGTATTATACAGCCTTCACTCCCAAACAGATGAACAAAACAGCCTAAATTCTCAAAGAAAAAGACAGAACTCATGGGGGTCACCTGCTTTAGATCAGGGCCAGGAAAATGCTGCAGGTCACGGAGCTTCAGCAGCTGGAACGTCGCTGTAAAGCAACGGAAATCTCAATGGGTGAGTGAGGATTCACAGTGCCAGACAGAGCATGTGCAGAGCTGCCAGTGCAGGCTGCGTTCAGCTGTGTTCTTGGTGGAGTGGGAACTGCATTTGCATCACGTGATCTGAGAGTGCCACCTCAATGGAATAAGACGTAAATATTGTAGCAGGAGGCTGCTGGCCATGTGCTGTGCGGAATAATTACGCACTTTGTGTCTCCTCTTCAGATTCCCGTCAGCTCTGGTCTCTGACTGACAGGGAGGGTAGAGAAAGAAGTGGCATTTGAAAGGTTATATTTCAAGGTTCAAGTATTTGTGATGACCAAATTAAAACAATCTATAGTGACAAGGGTGTTTGTTGGAGCATTATGTGTGGTGAAACCTGAAAAATCACCCAAATGTACATCATTTGAGGAGCAGCTGAGTAAATGGTACATTCATATTCTAGACTAAAAAAACTGAGATAAATAAATCTATACACATTCACTCGGTGGTGATATCACTGACCTATTGTTAAATGAAGCAAACACATTATATATTTCACTTGTTACATATTCATTAACCTGTAATCATACATATGTAAATATGTTTATATATGTTCACAGGAACACTGAGAAAAACATCAAACTTATTATTGGTTACTTCAGGGGATTGCAATTAGAGTTGGGGATTCCTAACTTGTTTTTATATGTCTGTGTTTTTTTTTTTTTGCTTATTAAAAAAGTGTCTATTATTTTATATTTATAATAACAATCTGATATAATAAATTCAAACAAACCAAATTCTATTTTCTAGACATGATACCACAACCAGCAGTATAGTGGATGTTTCTTTTCTCTTATTTCCTATTTTGTCAGTGTCCATCACTTATTTTCCTTTAATAAATTGGAGGGCCTTCAATTCAACTGCCACTTCCCTGTGGCCATATTACCACTCACTCAACAATACTACCACTTAATAACACTCTTACTCAATAATACTCAATCTTCTTTCCCACATCAGTCCCTTCCTTTAAAATGCCCTGTATTCATTTTATTTAAAAACACGAGCAGAACATATGTCTTATAAATCATTATCCAAAATATACTTCACAGATAAATGTGTCTTGCATTTTTCAACACCATTATCTTACATTAACTATGAGAGTCAAACTGAGGGGCTGAAAGATTGGAAAGGAAACTCAATTATTGTAGCAGCTTCTCAGCTAAAGAGGTGGCTAATTTCATCCAACTGACAGAGAGAAAAGGAGTTGTTGCCTCTCAACCCCAAACAAGTGGAAAACAAAGGATTCAGCTGAACTTCCCTTCCATTCATGATTCATCTGATCATGAATTCTATTGTTCTGGAAGAAGTACGACCGTCTAGTCATTTCTATAGGCATTAAGGATGTAGGTGTCAGCAAGACAGGAGAGGTCTCGACACTCCAATGAGCTTACACTCTTGGGTGCAGCTTCTGCTGCTGGCCATGTTGGAATCACAGGGATTGGATTTACCCTCTTGACTTAAACAAGAAGACTGGGCAGCATCACTGAAACAGTGGTTGTCAGTCAGCAGGCAGCGCAGGACTATGATCCTGGAGAAGATGAACAGTTGCGGTCAGTCTGGTGACTCTCCAGCTCACTGCCCATGGACAATGTCCAGGTTGCAGCGCATGGAGCAGGTAGTGAGCTGAATGGTTTGTTGAATGATCCACAAAAAGGTATGCCCACATTCTGTTCCTCAGAACCTGTGAATGTGGCATTATCTGGACAAACAGTTTTGCAGAAGTTAATTAAGTTAAGAAATCATTTTGGTGGGTTTGAATTCGATGACAAATGTCCTTGTAAGAGACACACAAGCAGAAGAGAAAGCTGCATGCACATGGAAGTAGAGGTTGGAATGATGTAGCTACCAGCCAATGAACACTTGCAGCCATCAGAAGCAGGGAGAGGTAAGAAACGCATTGTCCCTAGAGTCCTGGGAGAGGGTGAGAGTCTGCCGACACCTCAACTTTGAACTTTTAGCTTCCAGAACTGTGAAGTAATAAATCCCTGTTGTTTGAAGCCACTAAGTTTGCAATAATTTGTTATAGAAGCTTTGGGAAATTGATACAGAAGAGGAGCTCTTAAATGCAAGTTTTCCAAAATTATTACATTTCTGTGGCATTTATCATTATCCAAACAAAATTAAAATGTGTACACCTTTTCGTGTTTGTAAAAGGGATGCAGTGGGTTCATGTTTAAGAAAGACAATAAAATAGAGAGGACATGAGTTTGAGTTTGTTTTTGTCAGGTGTGTGACTCAGCAACTTACTCTGTAATGTGAGAACTCCATCCCCTAAATTCTTGTGAAAGTTGACTGTTTTTATCATTCGGTCCGCTTCCTGGGCTGCAAACAGAGATGCTTCTATACAACCAAAGTCCAGTGTATGATATCTGGTTATATCTTCCGGTGCATTTTGCAAGCAAGAGTATGTGTTTAGCACCACAGTCAAGAGAGAGAATATTTCTATCACTCCAAAAGTTCTTTTGTGCCCCTTGCAGTCCCTGTACCTCTCAATAAGTTCCTTGCATTGAAATCCTTGTCTCAGAGTCTGCTTCTGGGGAAACCCAAATGGTGACACTTTTACACTAGAAGGTAAACTTCACAAAGGCAGAGCCTTGTTTGCTTTGTCTATTCCATGTCCCTACAGTCTGGCACAGAGACAAGGTGTCCCATACACATTTAATGAGTGAATGAAATGTCTCTGAAGGATTTTTCCTGTCTAAGCTGAAAATCTGCTAAATGACAGTGTGACATTAGAACCCAATTAATAATTGGTCAGAAGAATGTCTGATGTCCTTGAAATTTTCCAATGTAAACGAGAGACCATGCGTTTGAGAATTACAGATGTGCTGCTGTGTTTTAAGATATTCTGGTTGTGTGGTGAACCAAAAGTAAACTCAGCGAGATTTTAGTAAGTTCTACATTTTATTCAGGTGAAATCAGAGATTTCTGAGCAATTGCTCAATTCAAGAAGCTTGGGAACCCTCAGCTTTGAGTAGAGGTCTCAGCTGTAGCACATTTCTACCTATGGGATAATGAGCAAATCACATAACTTCAGTAATAAAGAGGGACAAAAATACTTATGTGTTGCCATAAGAATCAAAATCCAATAATGTGTGTAAAGTGCTATTGTGGGAAATTGAGATTTTGCACTGATTTTAAATAAATCTGTTTGAGTCACTTATCTATTTTACTGAAAGTACCTTTAGATTTGTTACTGATTTTAGAAGGGCTACACATTTTATCTTTGTTGAGTTAATTAAAAAATAGACCAATGAAATCAATTGGCAGGTTAGTTATTCATAAGGCTCATGAGAAGAATCAATCTCTTATGATAGACATATTTTCAACTTTAAATGAACAAATATAGTTTTCTACTACAAACTTTCAAAACTTGCAAATTCTGGGAATTAATAAAAGATTAAAAAGTCAAAAGTCCTTGAACATATTAAAATAAAACTTTCAATATTATATCTTTTCCACTTTACTAAGCAGACTCAATTTTATAATGCTCAGATGGACAGATAAGTGTAGATTAAACTTCATATGGTAATTAGCACATAATTTTTTACTTTTGAATTTTTTATTTTTTTGTTTTTGTTTGTTTGTTTGAGACAGGATCTCGCTATGTAGTCCAGGTTGGCCTTAAACTCATGGTGATTCTCCTACCTCAGCCTCTCAAGTGCTGGAATTACAGGCATGTGCCACCATACCTGGCCTTAATTTTTAATTTTAAAATCTATTTAAACAAAAGCTAATAGGTAAATGGCACTTTGCAATCTCAGAGTATTTCAGTTAACACTTTCTTCATGTAAAACTTTTCACTGAGATTCATGACATATACTTTCTTTTTTTTTATTTTAAACCAAGAACATGTATTGGTACATTCTACATACAATGGTCACATTCATTACATTTATTCTGTACCTATACATGATGTATCTTGGTTCTCCCCCTCTCCCCGCCCCTCCCCTCTGCTCCCTCCCTCCCTATTTACAGCAGGTTTATCATGACATATACTTTCAATTATAATTTTAATCACCATTGACTGTGTTAGCTTTCCATCACAATGACAAAATACCCAAGATAAACAACCATAAGGAGGAAAGACTTGTTTTGACTAACAACCTCAGAGATAATGGTTAACTGGTGCCATTGCTTTTGAGCCCATGGTGAGGCAAAACACCATGACAGAGAAGAACAGTAATGTCCAGAGCTGCTCATTGCATGCAGGCCAGGAAACTTTCCTTCCTTCTGCTGAGCTCCACCTCCTACAGGAGCCACCATTCCCCGGAAGTGCCACGGGCTGGTGACCGGGTATTTAACACATGAGCTTTTGGGGGACATTGAGTTAAATAATTTAGGCTTTTTCATAATTATTTCCACAATGTGTAAGCACAGAATCTATTCTTCAGCAAACAACAATGCCTAGTAACTCCTATTATTATTGTAACTAGAAGAACCAAAATCCCTCTTCTGTCCTTCTACAGTGTCTTAAGACAAGGAAGAGGATGAACTTCACTTAAGGCTTTAATTGGATCATACTAATGGTCATTTGAAGCTTGTAGAACTGCACTGCCCAATATGACAGCTGCTAGCCACATGTCTAGATCGTTGTGTCTTGGAGGTATAAAATACATGCTAGGTATTAAAAATTTGTGTGAAAAAATGATATAAAATATCTCCTTAATAATTCTTATGTTACTGGATTTGATTAATGTATTTGTACTCAATTATTATATTTAATGCAATATATCTTTGGACCTTTTCTAAGGATAGCTCATGTATGTGAGTGTTCCACT